>JAOWAW010036351.1:5758-17484 GCA_028565695.1 Nicola tetela | reverse complement strand
CATGAGAATCTGCCTAAAGATCTACCATAAAAGATCATGATATACTGTAGCACTGCAGTAGACACGAAGAGCATGACCAATGACATTGCTGAAGTGCTTACACTCTACCCTCATTGATTAGACACTCCTTAGTATGTTACCCTGATTAGTGCATAGAGTTTCAGAAGTCCCAACAGATGCCAATTTACACTTGCTCAATTAGACGTAATATGAGAAACTTGTTAGTTTGTAATTTTCGTTATAATGTGTAGGGCAGAAGTCCCACTGCAAAGTTTCCTGCGTTCACAAGTACTGCACCAGCAAAGTGGCAGGTCCCAACTACAGGTACAGGTGTAGGCCTACCAGTACTGTACAAGTAGAGTCTACCATACAGGTGCAGTAGATTGTATATGATCTCAAATATACTTATACCTGTACAGACATGGAATATGTCGTAGCAGCCCAACATTGCTGGTCGCACCACTGTTCTGGTTTAGGCTACACTGATAATGTTTGATGTACAGTAGGTCTACTTATCTACACGTAGCACATGTACATCAGTGTATCACGAATACCTCAGCCAGGTTGGTCTCAAGTTGTCACCCATATAGAATAGAGTGTCTCTAACCGTTAGTACATGAAGATCAGTTGGAATTCCTCTGATAGATTACATCATTCGTTGGTAGTTTCATTAGTATGTAACCCTTTTTAGTATGTAGAGTTCTCACTGTACATTGGACTACATACTAATGAAGGCAGACTGTATGCACAAGTAGATGCAGCATGAAAATCAAGTGCTAGCCTACAGCTTGCTACAGTATGCTGGTATACTTGGCAACAGCACAGCTGAGAAACCTCTGCCAAACAACACCCGAAATGTACTTAACATGTTCACTGATTATTGTACTTAACTTTCCTTCTAGATGGACCACCCACCCTAGAAATGCTGGCACACTTTAGTGCTACATAATTGAACAATAAAGTGCATAAAGACAATCATCTCTTCTAGCGCTCTTCTAAAAGTGGTGAGGTTGGTTGTTCAGTGAGAAAGACGGGCTACTCCCAACAATGCAATGGAATTTGCTTTGCACTGAGAGAGGAATTAGGAACCCATATTGAAATATGCAACTGTTGTTTTCCACCTTCTCAGCACATTTAAGGTATGAAATGCTCAGTAAAATCCAACATGGCACCGACATGCCCAATTATTGAAGTTCAGTTGCCATGGCAGCATTGCAGATGGATAATGCATAGCGCGGACTGTACACATGCACGTCTACACAAGTCCTGGATCTGCTCTGTATACATATTTATCAACAGTAGCCAGTGTACATCTGTAACAGAACCACAAAGCCGCAGTGTTTTGCATGAATTGGAAGCTGGTGTCATATTCCAGGTGCGCTGCCACCCTTTTAGTCCCTGACAAGCTGTTCTGCGTACGGGGGTTTATGTCACGCAATGCACACCACTTTCCCTTCTCTGTCAGATTACGGCACACAGGTTTCAATGAGCCTCATGAATGATTGGATTTTTGCACTGGTTTGGACCACTGGGTGAACTTCTGCACCCATTGTTTTATAGTCAGTAGAAGATAAACCAAGAAGAAAAGAGAACTTGGAATATCAATAAATGAATTGCAATGGATGGATAGCCCCAAGGGCATTTATACAGAGGAAGTGGGAAGAAAAGGACCCCCAAAAAACAAAAGACAAAACCCAGAAAGAGAAACACTACGCACTTACGAAACTTGAACATGGGTTGCTGGATTTTCACTCTATAGAGTAAAAGATCAGACCACTGGGGCATCACTTATGTAAGCCTCTCCGGATCTGAATTTCGAGCTAGACATGCTAAAGGTTCTATCCTTATTAGGGCACTTCGATTTCACTTGTGGGTTGCTGCTGCCGGGGGATAGACCTATGCACAAATTATTTCAGGCTAGCTGCCCATCAATAAACTCACTCTCGCCTTAATATAGGACATCAAAACGTTTTCTCGGAGAGCCAGGATTTGGTGAGTCCTCCATGCTCCCATTTGAGTTGGAAAAAGAGCAGCAAATGCGTAAAACTAGGCAAGGAAAAATAAAATAAAGATGTTCCCGGTTAAGAATAAGGGTGGAACAGTTCAGTCTGTGTCGTTGAAAAAGGTCCATTCTCTTCATAAGGAAAACTCACAGCAAGGTGAAAATAGCTTTTGCAGGTCCTTACTGACAGGAACTTACACAAAAAGCATTAGCAAGCGTGAAAGAAGGCGATGTATTTCACACCTTAACTACGCTGAGTTCCTTTGTAAAGGCACCGGAAGTTTATATGCTACCGGTACATAGCAATGCTTTGGCTACCAGCTTCTGAGAGGGCAATGGAAAAATACTTTATCATCAACAGTCTGAGTTACTCCAGAAGTGTCATCAGACACAGAAGGGTTGATGACAAAATTGTATATGCAATTAACCCTCAAAACGTCCGGTGCTTGAAATAAGTTACCCAAACAAGAACAGCCAACTTTCACACACCATGGAGTAAGGCACTGATACCAGATCGAAAGTTCTTGAATGTTGACAACAGTGAACTCTAAATAGTACTGCATGTGCATATAGCAAAGTTGTTATACATAGCTGGAATTGTGGAAGGTACAAGGCAAGGAGTGAGAAGAGAGGAGAGCAGCTGATGGATGAGATTAGAGGGAAGGGAATTAACCCTTTTGTGCCCACACTATTTGTATGGGCCACAAGCCATATATTTTCAATCAAATTATGACTTTGAAATGGTAAGATTTTCATTAGCAACAAGTGCAGTTTATCTGAAAGATTTTGCTCTCAGGTTTTCAAATCTGCAATCAGATTGCTGATATTCTAAAGAAAAGTTGATCAAAATGCACATCAGTTATAAAAGAAGCTACAATTGCACAGCAAAAACAGTGATACAGCACAGAACAAGACAGGTTGATTCTATTTTTTAGCTGCAAGACTTTTCTAGACAGTGCAAAAAGATAGGAAAAACCTTAATTAGACATTCTGGTGCATATGGAAGAGACGAAAACAGTCCCTGTGATTGGTGTGGAGGAACACCAGGCAGGTTGTGCACCTTGTCTGGTACTTGCGTTCGCAATCTTCTGTGGCATAACAGTGGTGGCAGTTTCTCTGCTCCTGGTGCAATTCAGCTAGGTGTTGTGGAGGCTGATGATCTTGATGTGGTTGCTGCTGAGGGCCAGGCTTGAAAATTGGGACTGGTATGCCAGCAAGTTGACAAATCAATGCTGCACGAAAATCCACATGTGAATACATTTGAGGTCTGACGATAACTCCTGGGTGATTTTCCCTTAAAAGCTTGAACACAATGAAGCTATTTACTGCTACCACCTCAACCATATCAAAAAATATATTCTTCCATAACTTCTCTGATCAGCGGAGGATGCAATAAGCAGCAATATGCTGGTCAAACGAGTCCACACCACCCATTCCATGATTATAATCGTGGACACTTTCTGGTTGCAGGATCAAATGTTGGACATGCTGACCATTTTGCTTGCCATGCCTCACTATTAAAATGGGGTTGTCACCTTTATGATGTGTTGACAGCATTGTCACCACCCATTTACCCCGCCATTGTTGGTAAAGGACACCATTGCTTCTAACATAACGTGTGTCCCCAAGTTGACTATGTTGTTCAAAGTGCTTCATGTCTCACAACTCATGTGGAAAACCAAGGCGATTCATTTTACAAGTACCCACCAACTGTATACCTCTTGCAAGAAGGGTGGTTGCAAGTGGAGGGGAAAAGTAATAGTCGATAAACAGAACATAACCTTGATGTTCAAAACCTCCCACCAAAGAAATGACTGCAGCTGTCGTTTGGTTCATGTCTTCCCCAACATCTTCATCAGCCTGACCGGTGTAAATATTGAAATCATTCAAGTATGATGTTTTCACATTACACAAGGCAAATACCTTTGTTCCCCATTTAGTTGGTATTTTTGGATATACTGTTTGAATACATAATGCGCATTGGACTTGATCATCCTTTCATTAACCAAAATAAACTGGAAAGGTTTCAGAAGACTACAACATGTGGCTTTCAAATGGTCATAGAGGAAACGAACCTTCCTCAGCCTATCATGCTCACCTTCTGCCCCAGGATCAGTTATATGCAAAAACTGCATCAGTGACAGGAAATGAGTGCAGGTACATATCATGCTCCATGGCCAGTTTCTGCAGTAGAGAGAAGTACACCTCCAGTAATCTGATTCGGCTGGAAGTTTGCATAATCCCATGTACAAGAGCAAAGCAATCAGGCAATACATCTCCTCTGTGTCTGTCTCCACCCAGGCTCCATATCAATCCCCAAAGCTGGGAAAATCAGCTATGTGCACCCAGGCATACGTATTGGTGAAGACAGCCAGTGCAGGAACAACAGGAGAAAAAAATGACAAAATCAACTTTCGAGTTGGAATGAAAATTTTCAGGCAACTGAAGCCCAGCGTGAGTCTTCGGTTCAAAATCAGGAGGTGCACCATCTCCCTCGTCATCAGAATCCTCCCAGCTTTTGGTCGGATTTTCAATATTGCCTATGTTTGCATGGGCCACATCGCCGTGACCCACGCCGCCGCCACGACCCCTTCCACGACCATGTCCTCATTCTCTTCCCCTGCCTCTTTGTACGCCTCTTCCTCTACCTCTACTGACTCCTCTTTCTCTCCCTCAATCCCTAAGTCCGCCTCATCCACGTCCTCCAAGCCCACCTTGTCCACGTCCACCTCAAGCAGCACCACGTTGACAACCTCACACGCCACCTCGCCCTTGTCTGTGAACTGGTCCGGCATCGATTTCATTGTCAGTACCACTGCCATCGCTGTTGTCTTCCAAGTTTGCTCCTTCATCCAACAGCATATCTTTGCCTTCAGAAGAAGGATCTGAGCTTTCCCAAGCACTTTCACTTGAAATTTCATCTGAAGAATATGCTGCAGAGCCCTGCGAAGCAGCATCAAGCTCAAAAAAATACTCCAAAACTTCGTCCGCATCTATGGCAAGCGCTTGTCGTCGTCGTGGAACTTCAACAGCTTCTTCCTCAAAGATTTTCCAAGATCGTGTGTACATTTCTTATGCGTACACGTTTGCCTAGTTACCAAGGAGTCCTCTAACCCAGACCATTCTTTGCTACAACGAAAAACAATGTAGTTTTTCTATGGGAAAGTGTCAACAACTGTCAATTTTTGTATGGCCAGTCACAAAAGGGTTAAGGAAGGGGAAATGAGGGAAGGTATTTGACATAAAGAAGCTGATCCATGAGGGATACCCTAAGACATTAAAGTCCAAACCAACCTTCACAGAATCCTTTTGTTCCATTTCCCCAAAAGCCAGGTTTGCAGGTGCACTCCCATGATTCTTGAGTATCAGTGCAAGTTGCATTTGAATCACAGTTATGAATTCCACCAGTACACTCATTAAAATCTGCAACAGCCAGTTAAAAAAAGATCATCATCTTGGGATAGGTCTAAGGTGGAACCCTCAAACACTGCAAATTTGTCCTATTTCCTTTGCAACCAGTTGGTGAACCTGAACTCCTACACTCTGAAAATTAGGGTCAATTCTAGTGGTTATTCATTTGCCCTTCCAAATGCTCGCCACACTGTCTGTGATTCTGATGTCTGCATGATTGGTTTGCTTCACCAGGCCCACTTTGGCTATCTGTTTCAACATCCATTCTCTCACACCCACATCCACGCAAATTCAAGCACACGCACACACTCACATATGTACACAGACATGAATGTCCAACCCAATTACAGTCCCTCAGACGCTACTTAGAGATTCTTGTCTTGCCACCTCCCCTTATTGACACTAAACACTCATTTATCCCACATTCAGACATTCAAATGTATAATGGTACCACATAAGAGGAAGCATAATTACTACCTTCAATTATTTCTCTCCCTGGACATAAGTACACCCCGAAATTATATGGCAATAGAAGTTAGAACAATCTGTGCATGACGAGGTCAGTGCTAAGCAGCCAAAATGTCACTCATCCAAATAGTACTGGAATAGCCTGTATATACTGAAAATTTGTAAGCTATCTTTTCTTAGATTTTAAATTTACCTGCAAAGTTTGATGTCACTTGTGAGAAGTGGACTCAAACCAATGGCAACCAAGCTTGTAGTGGAAAAGAAAATCATCACTTAAACTTCTCAATACTGTCTGCCAGGTCTAAGGACCAGCTGCTTGGCTGCCTCCACATAACCCTCGGAAAAATCGAAGAGACCATGAAACAGCGGCCTACGTCAGCACAATCCTTGGGTTATTCAGTCATAATAAGTATGATGCTTTCTAACCAGAGGAATTGGCACCAAATAGTTTCTAACTTTTCTTCCACTTAGCAGTATATGGCAAAATCAGATACTTGATTGTGTGAGGCAGGCCTTAAAGCTTGCTGGAGAATTGTACGAACTGTGAAGATCATGACTTTTCTGCTAAATGCTTGGTCGCTGTTAATTTGAGCCTATTATCTACATGCCAACATGGCAAAACTGTGGGAAATAATTAGTAATGATTCCCTCCAAAATAATAATGTGGTTGAGAATGACTGAAAGCACACCTCCAGATATCCACTGCACCCCCAAATCTCGCCAACCCAACATTGCTTCAATCTTTCCAACTGCCGAAAAGGTATGTATGGCCAGAGTTTGCCAAATCTCTTCCCGCTTAGTAATTCCTTACCTGTAGCGCAGTATCCACTGCTGCAGGCAACCACTGAACGTGCTTGAGTGTGTTTGTAAACAAAGAAGCCTCCTGGGCAAGCTCGGACCTGGATTTTGTAGTATCCCACTACAGCAGTGCCATCAAAGTGGCAACAATCACTCCCAAAGCTGGCACACAATGCCCTCATTACTACACCATCCTCTATACGTGGATGTACTCCATTCATCCAAAATCCGGCATTTACACCGCACAGTCTTTGTGAAGGACAAGAGGTTGGTAGAGCAACACCAGCCGGGGGTAAAAAGCGGTACCATCCAGTAGGTAGGTCATCGTCACAAGGCAGCGCTGAAATATCGGTCCCTATGGGCGTCAAAACGTTAATAGACACGTTTCTGTAGGCTTCAGAGAGGGTGGTATAACCTTGCTCTGTGCATTCCAGGGGATCTGCAAGAACATGGATAGTATAATTATCCCACAGTTAGCAGACTATTTGCTTAGACATGTTAGCAGGTGTACAGTACATGGGATGGCTGATGCCAGGGTCTAAATAGCTCAAACAGAACATTTTCACACCCCAGAGGGCATTTCTGAGCATGATCTTCTACACAATATTCTTTTACACATAACAGCTCAATTGTGAACAGCAACCAATCCTGGTATAACAAGCTAGAGGCTTTAAATTACAAAATTCAGGAAATTGACATTTCTTGAAAATAGTAATACACCTCTAGCAGAAGGCAGCAAATGGAGGCAATTGTACTCAGTCCTCAACTGCAATGATCAAGTAATCTTGCACATGAGAGCAAGAATTCCTGCCTTGTGTATGGTTTCCCCCATCAGCATCATAAATATTCTTATCTCATTGAACAGCAGCATTTTTGTCTTCATGGCTAAGGAATGCCTGGCAGTGTTTGAAGGCAAATCCCTGGGGTACTGTAACAGCCCAGAATGAGCAACAAACACCAAAATTATAACCATTCCTAATTTTTTTATATTACAGCCCTCATAATATCATGGCACTAAGAATTCTACTAAGCTTACAGCTAGATTACTAACCATCACAAGCAATACATCGGCAAATTCATACTGCAAAAGTGGAAATGTCAAATTCATTTTTTTCTTTCTTCTTGCAGCTTGTCACCCTGCAGGCATATCTACGCCATCGCTCCTTCTATGAAGTAGGCAGCAAAGCAGGAAATATATTTTCTGTAGTTCAGAGCGGCACTCCCATCTAATCAATTAAAGTTCAGGAGTTGCTGGGAAACGTCAGAGAGATTCAAGGTTAAATTGACTTCATTCAACTGTAACACCCCGTCATTTCATTATCCTCTCCTTTCCATTTTGTCCCCTTTATCTAGGCTAAGAAGAACCCTGTGTTTCCACTGCGTAAAAGTCAACCCAGCACAGGCAAGGGACTGAATTATGTGAAACTATTATAGCGCTACATTCAGGCACAGGACGTGTTTCTTGTCAAAGGAATAAATCTTGCTAGAACCATATTATGTTCAAGGGAAAAGAAAAAGTTTCAAAGCCATGAATAGGAGTTAGTCTAATCTCAGCTCACCACAGTTTTCACGTGTCAAGGGCACAGAGGAACAAGCAGTGTGGGTTATGCCATGTTGTCACTTCAGTTATGCCATTCAGGTGTGTCACAAAGATTGTGTTGTGAAGTGTTAAACACTTGAGGGTGAATTGTGTTGTGCAGGTAAGATGCAGTTTTAGTTAGTATTTAGTTGTGTGTGTTGTACACACTTGAGCATTCTGGAAGTTGAGTCCAAAACTACAGCCAGTCAGGTTTGGCATGAAAGTAAGTTTGGGGACATTACATTCAGCAACAAGGAGAACCAAAATAGAGAAACTTGGATGGAACGCCAGGAATGAGCATTTCATTAATCAAAGAGGATCATGTGTTCAGCTGATGTATTGGCACATTATGATGAGCATGCAAAACATGTCTTAGCGTGTAATGCATCACCCAAATATGTGGAATTGGGGCAGTGTTGCTCCAAGTTCAGTCTGACGAACAAGAACAACCAGCGGCATATGCATCAAGAATGTTCAGCTGAGCTGAGCGCAATTATACTCAGTTGAGAGAGAAGCTCTTGCAGTGATATTTGGAGTTTGCCAATTTCACAAGTATGTATATGGTTTGAGGTTCTTGATCACAGACCACAAACCATTAGTAGGGGTATTTGGAGAAGGCAAGCCAGTGCCTCCAATAGCCTCAAGTCGAATGGTCAGATGGTCAAACATACTTCAAGGGTATGACTATGACTATCGGTCACAGTGCTGACAAGGTTCTTGTAGTGTCCCATGATTCATCATGTCCCATGACACTCATGTCCTATGTCATGCACGCCGCAATGTGGCATGTTCAGGTTTGATAGTATATATTTTTGGCTACTTCCCAAAAGTTGTTGTTGTCGCACACTTCCTTGTCAGCTGTGCTCTTCAGTATGAATAGAGTCATGAAAGTGTTGCCTGCTAGTTAGCCACTACTAGTAGTACTAGTAGTACTTCACAGTTCCACCAGTCATTGTGCAGATGCTCTCAGTCGTTTACCTTGTGAGGAAGTATCAGAAGACACTCTGGTGCCCTGTGAGACTGTACATCTGATGCAGGCCTTGGATGGCAGTCTGATAGAGACTACAGAGATAGCAAGACTCACAGAAAAGGATCCAGAACTAGCGTCGGTGAAACGGTACTTGCTGAGTGGTTGGCCAAATGGACAGGATTCCTGGTGTGGTAGTCAAATTTCCTTCAAGATACAAGAAGAACTATCAGTGCAGAGTGGTGTTATTATGCATGGTTCTCAGGTGGTCATACCATGCACTGCAAGAGGTCAGTTAGTGTAAGACCTGCACTGTGGTCATCCAGGAATGACAAGGATGAAGATGTTAGCAAGGCAGCATATGTGGTGGCAAGGCATTGCTGAGGACATCAAGAAAAAGAGTAATTCGAACTTGCAGGCCTTGCCAAGAGACCAGGCCAACACCCCTGCATGTGACATCGCATCCGTGAGAATGGCCCAGAGAGCCGTGGAGGAGAATTCATGTTGATTACTCAGGACCAGTGGAGTTGAAGATGCTATTGGTAGCTGTGAATGCGTTCTCCAAATGGGTTGAAGTGGAAGTTACATCATCCTCCTCAGCAGAAAAGAAGATGGACAAACCAGAGTCAGAGGAAGAGAATCAAGAGCCCGCACTGCACAGATCAGGCAGAGTGTGGAAGGTGCTGGACAGAGTAAATCTTTAAGTTTGGGTTGAGTATTAGTTACATCTAAAGGGGGAGAAGTGTAGTGTTGTCACTTCAGTTATGTCATTCAGGTGTGTCACAAAGATTGTGTTGTGAAGTGTTAAACACCTAAGGGTGAATTGTGTTGTACAGGTGAGATACAGTTTTAGTCAGTATTTAGTTGTGTGCGTTGTATGAGCTTGAGCATTCTGGACGTTGAGTCCAAAACTAGTCAGTCAGATTTGATGTGGATGTAAGTTTGAGGACATCACAGGTTACACATGACTGATTTGGCTGTTAGCTAACTAAAAGTGCCCAGAATACACTACATGTATTTCCAGTTGCTCTTGCTTGCGATAGGACAGTTATAAGCCTACATGGCATTTTAGGTCAGATTCACTTTACTGATAGTTGGAAATGAGACAGAGAAAAAGAAAGAGAGAGAGAGCCCTCAAGCATTCACAGGCACAGAAATAGGGTAATCAAGGCACTTAGATCAAACAGCCCAACTGCAGCTTTCATATTCCCGTTTTTATAACAGACTTGGTGTAGTCATTCACAACTAAACCTGTATACTACACAGCATTAAGTACCATACCTGAATATGTTTCACAAGTTGTGCCTGCAAATCCTTGTAGGCAGCGACATTGGCCGGTTTGTTGGTCACATATTCCTCCATTTTGGCATGTCAACGAGCCTTGTGGATCCCTGCAGCCAGGCTCTAATGAAAGCAGTTAAAGAATGCAGAGGGAATTCAGTGATACTTGATGTTTAAGTGTCTACAGTCTCTAGACTCAAAACAAATTCTATTTAGAAATTATACACTTGCAGGACTGGGACCAGGAAGCTACAAAAAGCTTTGTTTTGGGGTGAAATATTTGCTGAGATGCACAGTACTGGAGAATCAACTAGCAAATTTCGAAAGTGGATCTTACAAGTTACAAACACAATTGTCAAAGTGGTAGGGAACAAAACCTAGAAAAATGACAAGAGCCGCAGTATTACCATTTTCAAGTTGACGTCAAGACTTGTTTGACTGCCTGGATTGAAGGGCAGTCACTGGTTAAATATGTCATTATGGTTACCTGGTGTGACAGTGCGTGCAGGCAGGCTTCCCTATCACTAGACTGCGCTAAGTTTTAGCAATGGCCAAATGGAGAGAAAAGGGATTTCACAAGAAATGAAACTCTTCTTCCACAGCAGACCTACTATGATGTCCCCAGACACAGTAGAGTGCTGCTGATTTTGACAAATTCTGTTCATCTTTGTCGATAGCAGAAAGTGGTACTATATCCTGTATTTGACAGCAACTTGTCATCAGGTCTCGGGTAGCTGACAGTTTGCTGCTTAGTGGACAGCGTATCTGTTTTTGGAAATAACTTGGGGGGGGGGGGGGGATGAAGGAGATATTCCGGCTTCTTTGTTCAGGGAAGTCATTTCAAATCTGATCACTCTCTCAGACACTGCTCACCACAACACCTGACATCAATAATGTCCATACTTGGCAAGCCAAGTAGCATATTTATCATAGGTTTCTAAATTGAAATCTGATGCAGTGGGAATGAATGAAAGTGGTCACAGCTTAGGCGTGCCTGCACGCATCATGTATCACATGACAGTAAAGGTGCTTTTAATATGATCTCTCCCATAGTGAATACTGTTCTGCCAATCATTTAGCCAACATTTGCATTATCTTGGAAGTCTGATCAGTCCGCTTGCACAGCATGGTATGATTCCATAAGCTCACAAACACTTGCACACATTTGCACATACTGTACACCTTGGTCCTACAGACACAAACACACACACACACACACA
>JAOWAW010036240.1:0-17486 GCA_028565695.1 Nicola tetela | reverse complement strand
GAGGGGAGGGGGGAGGAGGAAGGGGTCAAAGTCAATTTGTCCTGAGGCTGGAATTTAAAAAACATCAATAATTACGGACAGCCCCTTACCAATGGAGCCTGGGAATTGCGACCACCCGTAGGACCATCACAAGGTGATCTTAAGTTTGAGGTAGTGTTAGTCTCAAACTTTCCTCATAGGCCAAACAACAGACACGTGCGACCTCATTAACATGCTGGTCCACCAGCAGGAGTATTCTGGGCACCCACTGAAACTACTGTGATTAAGTTGTGAAAGTTAATTCCCATGCTCACTCACATAGCACAGTGGCTTCCATTTCTCCCAGGCTGTCTTGAATGAGTCCAACAACTCCACCATCTGTTCAGGATAGCCTGAACTTACAATTGAGTTTTCCCTACTCCGAATCCACAGCTAGCTGCCTCTCACATTTTCCATCACTAGCCCGAATCAAGCAGATTTTCTCCTTCAGAGAAAACTCTTTACGCTTCAGCACAGACATGCTTCACTTCAAGAATCTCAACTAGTGCCTATAGTACTTATCAGATGCTGTAGCAGACAGTCATGCAACCCTAAGTCATGCCAACGTCTGTGGCATTGCAGCCAGGCGTCGTGCAGCATGCCAAGAGTAGAATGCCGCATTGTATGTGAGCTGTGTACATGTACATGCACACAGCCTAGTGCACATGTTGGTGATTTCAGGTGTTGCCGGTCTACTTTCTGCCAATGTTGTAGCTGTCATAGCTGGCAATATGCCAGTGTTAAACATGATACTGACTTTACTGTTTGTAATTCTGGGACAAAATTTAAGTTCAGAACCAGAAAATGGGGTTATAATTCTGAATTCTGAGGTGGTCATACCTCTGGAACTTTTTTTCCATTAAAATATATGGTAGCATAGTTGGGACTGACCAAAGCTGCCATAATTCTCAGGTGGTCACAAGGCGGGGCTCCACTGTGATATGTTAAGAGCTTTCCTTTTCATGGTTCTTTTTTTTCTGTCGCCATTTATGCAGGTCTGTGAAGTGGCAGGTGAGCGTCTTCGAGCTCTTGGCATCGATGGCTGCCTGGGGTTGACTGAAGATGCGTGCCGTTCAATATCTAGCCACTGCACGGCGCTGACTTTGCTACGCATGCAGATCTGTATGAACATTACTGGAATGGGGCTCCTACGTCTCTTCCAGAACCCGGCAAGAGCATCGCTTGTCAAGGAAATCGAATTCAGTGGCTGTAAGAAGGTGAGCTGCTCACTTGCATATAGCGTTAAGAGCACTTCTTAAACTGTCGGGTTTAGTTTAAGGTTTTTTGCTCATTGCAGTACACAATCTCTACATGTAGTTGAAGTATTGTTGTAGGTATGTCAAAGTGTGCTTAATCAACCATTCATCTATAGGTTCTAATCGTGCCCAAATCATACAGTATTGACGGAAAATACTGTACAATAACACAGTTAACAAGCACACCATTTTTTGCGAGCCCGCTTTGTTCAAGTTTTGGCAAAGAGGTATTTTTGCTGTTGCAGGTAATCAGGTGCACTATTCATAAGACTTTTGGGGTCATAATTTTCCAGCAGAAAAATAAGACAGTTTTAATCTGTTAGAGGGCCTTTGGATGTTTACCAGAAAAATGCTTGTGAGAAGTGTATTGATTGCAAAAAGTGTGTCAGTTTACAGTAGTGACATCCATATGCACATGGTAATATCAATTTCGTCTTGATGTTTTTCGTCATCCTTTTTTTTGTAAATATTTCATGTTTTTCACACGAGGTTTACACCTGTAAAGTTTAGGTTGCAGAGCCTGGTTTAGTTTGCTTATTTGAGGCACGCTGTTGAATCTCTTCTCATGACTTCGTCAGGGAAGTTCACATGGCTTTTTTTCCTATTTGAATCACCTGAATGAAAATAGTGCACATGACAGTTCCACAATCTTGCCTTGGGGCAGATGACTAAAGATAAGACCATTCATCTCTACTTAAGACATGTTTAAGTGCGCACAATGGTCACATCCAAAACATTGCTCTCGCTGAAAGTTCTGCCAAGTGGAATTGAAAAGTTTGAGTGTAATTTGACATACATGTTCTAAATTTTTAGGAACGTTTAAGTCATCCCACTGATATCAAAGTAAAGCATTAACATGTTGTAGCCGGCATGCACTGCAAATATTTTTTCTGTCATTCTGACGTTAACCTTGTGTTCCTGTTTTAGATGCAATGGGAGGTGGTGGCAGCCGTTGCCGAGAACTGCAAGGCACTCGTGCAGCTTAGCTTGGCAGGAGTTGTGTCTGTTGATGACTACATTGTTAACTGCTTAGCAAACAACTGCTCCAAGTTGAGGATGTTGAACCTCAAAGGATGCCAAAAGGTAACTGGCTGTTGGACATGCAAAATTCTTTGCTTTGTGGTTGAGTTTTCTTCTTGTTTCTCCAATTGTTTTTGAAATTCTCTCTTTCTTGAACAAATTGAACGAGAGCTGTTTTTTTGTTATTGGCAAGAATATTTGTTGTAGGACAATACAGGCCAGATTGTGTGGGTATAAACCACAGGGATAGATAATGTGTTATCTCTTAAGTAGGGAAGGGTGTTGATTGGAGAATTCACCCAAATTTGCCAGCAAGAGGGGATGGTTTACCATTGGCGATTGGATTTTCCTGTGGGTGTAAATGTTAATCTTGTGAATGCATGTTTATCTTCTGCTTAATTGTTTCCAAACATGCAGTGAGTCATATTTAGCACATGAATTGTGTTGCACTCCCAGTAAAATCAGGAATTTGTTCACAGTTTGACTAACACACTCTGCGCTCAAGTATGACAGTGTAACATTCTCACAGTTTCAAGTGTGATTATGTCCTAGGCTTGAGAGTGGCTGCAAAACATGAAGTTTTTCATAGTGGTTTAGTGATGAACTAACACCTGTTTGTGTTTGTTTGTCTGTGGATAGGTGACAGACAGCTCTGTGTGTCATTTGGCCTGTTCTTGCCCTCTATCCTACATCGTGCTGTCTGGCATTCACTCACTCACAGACAAGTCAATGATTTATCTTGCCGAGCACTGCCCTCGGCTTGTTGATGTATTTGTTGCGGCATGCCATCGAATCAGCAGCGCAGCGGTTGCGTATGTCGAGGTAAGTATTGGTTGCTTTGTTTTCTGTGATTGCAGAGTCCTTCTTTTCTTGCCTTTCTGCCTTTAGCCTTCTCCTCTTTGGTCAGGTTATGTGCCACCCACCAGAATATAGGAGAGCGAAATCTCTACTTTGTGGAGTTTTGTGCCTGTGTTTCTCCACTCTGCTTTTCTGTCCCTCCCGCATGGCCCCTCACTAGACTGCGGTGTTGGCAATGTTTCTCTGCTGTAGTGCCGTTTAACAAATCTCCTCAGGTCATTTGTGGAAGGCAGGGTTTTCAGGAGATGCTGGCCAAAATGGCTCCTGACACTGAGACAATGTAGTGTGAATATGTTAGTTGATGTATTAGTAGTGGTCATGCGCTATTTGATGTATTCTGTTGTATTCCAATAACAAAATGTCTTGTGGACAATGGGCTATGTTATGGTAGAGATGATCAACTGAGAGCATATGTGACATGCTCAAAGGCAGACAGATGTGTGCCAAGGGTTCAGGCCCTGAGCACATAGGCCACCCCCCCCCCCCCCACACACACACACGTGCATGCATGCACGCACACACCCACACCCACGCACGCACACAGTGGTTGTGTTTGGTGAGTGACTAAGCGTATGCTCAGTGTTAGCACTTTAACTGTTAGATCACCTGTCACTCTTGATGTCCCTTCTTTTAGAAGTGCATGTTACAGGACGAGCAGGCTACGCTGCATACTTGTACCATCAATTAGACTCTCTCTCTCTACTCAGTGTGTGACAGAAGACAAAGCACTCAACAGATCATTTTATCAGCCATGTGTTGTCTTTGAGGCAATTATTTTACTTCTTCCTAGTCAGTAGATTTTTAAAGTTTTGAACAAGAGTTTGGAGAGAAACTTCTCAGTGTTTGCTATTCCTTTTGTTCAGGATTCAGGCCTGCTCAAGGTTTATGTGCACCACAAAGTGCCAAATGCACCTGCCAACATGCTGATGGCAAAAAATCTCGACACAGGCGAGTATTTGCAGTCATCAGGACAACCAGAAGACATTTGAAAGCCGCCTCAAGGCATGTTCTGCCGTCACTATATCCATTCATTATGTTTGCACAATTTCATGTAAGAGAGAGCATTTTAAAATGCTAGCTGTACACAAAATTCCGCTTTATACTTGTCTATTTTTATCCATCAAGATTTAACAACAAAATCAGCAAATTGTTTGATCTGAAGACATTTCCAAATTGAATTTTTATTTTGAATCTAGACAGCCACTTCCGTGCTCCTTTTATGGTCGTTGTTGGCATGTTTGTTTGTTGTTCAGTAAGTTGATCGTAAAAAGCACCATCATTGTTTCTTGATTTTCATCACATTTACGATGACTGTGCAGCTAACGCCAGTCTTCTTAAATAATCTTTGATTATTAATTTTTTTTATATAATTTCAGGTTCCTTTGTGACATCATCAATTATTTTCCTAATTTTCCTGCACTCAATCCTGACGGTAGCACAAAAACATTTAGAACATTTATCTACATGTTTGTTGAGAGTGTCCCTGTGGCTGATGAATTTGGTGGGATTTGCACCATTGCATACTGGTTGTAGTAGCAAACTTTGATCATAGCAAAGTGCAGCCAGCTCACCCTGTTTGAAATCATAAGAATGTGTGAAAGTTGTCTATACTAAGTATACTTATTCCCTGAATCACTGACTCCATGAGTAGGTGACTAGGTATTGTATGTATTGAAATTTATTTTCTTCAGTTGTGAGAATACCGATCACGGTGTGCCTGGGACAACTCTTTAATATCTTCAATAAAGGGTATATCCAAAAACCCAGAAATTTTCATAGGGGTGTATTTTTTCGTAAATTTTAAAATTCAGCGCTCTTTTAAGTTTTTTATTTTTGTTATTTTTAGTGATGAGGTCAGCTGATAACCAGTGCCTGCTTTGATGGTCCAGGGACGAGGGTAGGCCGGTGGAAAGGGCGATCAAGTTGGTCTGTGGCCAAGCCTGCATGGTCGTTTAGCGGCATGTCATATAAACACTGCAAGTAGTGTAACACGATTAGGTCCTAGTACAGGCACACAGCGTTTGTTCTGTACCAACTTAAGTTTTCACTCTTAATTTTCACTTTGTTATCAAAGCTCAGCACTAAATATTGAGATCCCTGCCAGTTCTTGTACATGAATTCCAGCCATCAACCACTGATTATACCATTATGCTCCTGCTGCAAACATCTGTCCTTTTTTCAAGTTCCCTTTCTATTGTAGCCCTGCTGATAATGCAGACACAATTTGCAACACTTAACATTACTTACCTGAACATTTAACTGTCTAAAAATTGTTCTTTTTCATCTAGATCTAGCCGATTCTAGATCCTCTTCTTTTATTTTTTTGCTGGACTATAATTTTTGCACTCTACTTAAATGGATCTTTTGACACTTACCCATGTCCATAGTTCCTTGTATGTCCCCATACTTCTTGCCAAAAGTTAGCTGCAGTCTTCGCTTATGGCATTCCGATGTACTCTATAGCAGGCGACGGCTCGACCGCAACTACATACTAGTATATACTCCAGCATATGTGGTGAGTGCTACTTCCATGGTTGGCCCCTTTTACAAGATCATGCTTCACCCAGCTTATGTTGCCATTTTTTTTGGCCTGTGAAGTACTTTCTGTTGTGATGACAAGTTTTAATGGGTGTGAGTGGCATGTTTTTGCGATTGGAGGTGATGGTGACAACCATCCCCATTTAGTAGTAAGCATCAAGTATCAGTAAATTTGTCCGTTTTACGACTAACACTGCATGACGAAAACAACTTACTAGAGCATTTGGAAAATATTCTAGTTTTACAGTATATCTACCGGAACACTGTCAGCATAATTATGCATTCGTATGCCTGCCGCTGGCTTCTGCTTTTACATGTATATTGTATTGGCCAGCATATTACGTAACAATCGATGACGCTTACAGAGGAAAAATTCTATGTGACTGGCATGCAGGTTCGTAAAATCATAACGCAAGTTGTGGTTGCCATGGTAACAACAGCAATGTTGATTCTTACATGTACGCTAGGTGCTCAACTTCGTCGTAGAGGACGAACTGCCTCCGCACCGGCCGTTACTCAAAGCACCAGTTATGAGAGCAGTGGCAGAACGTTCTTCACCTTCGGAAATGCCAAGCAGCAGTTGTGAAGGCGTATCTCGGAGCCACTGTGCGCACGCGCGTTGGGTCATCCCCCTACTATTTCACTTTGCGACGACCTCCTCTCCTCCGGAGGATCAAACGCTTTTTCACGGCATCCTTTGTCGGCTTCGGCTCTGTTTCCTTTAACGGCGGGTTGCTGTTGCTTCCGTACTCACCGCAAGCTTGGACCGGTCCAGGCCCGTGAGGGGGACTAGGCGAATGCCCAGACACAGGACGTACCTCCTTACTTCTGATACGAAGGCTATCGAAGCCGAATGTTTCGTTCTGCGCTTGTTCTGTCGTTGGCTGTTCACGTTCATCTTCCGATGACTGGCTGTATGGAACAACCTCAGGTTCGGCGAGCAATTCGATATAATGATGGTGTCTGGATCTCCGCCGTGGTCGTACGGCTCCCGTTTCAGCCTTCGGTTTTTCGGATATCCGCCTCGTGGAATTTATTGGGGCGTAACGAGAGTAGCATAGAGTAACACCCTGCTTGGGATATCGCTCTGGCACATACGCCAAAGACCATTTGTTGCTTGTTGGCTTCTCAGCAGATGCTCTTCTCGACACTCCACCCGTTTCACAGCTCTTCGTCGACGTCCAAGGACATTTGCGTGATTTCTTCCGCATGGCGAGAGAAGCATCGGAAGGTCGGCGTTTCCCAGGATGGCCTTCCTCCCAAATGTCAACATCATCGAGGCTGAGCTTTTCCGCCAATTGCCGACATGACTTGCGATAAAATCCCGACGAGTCGCCCTGTACTTCTTGGAATTTCCACACTTGCTGCGGCGCTGGGTTGCACCACAATGCAAAGGCGCTCGTCTCCGAGCTGGCCACGACTAGGGTTTTCTTGCGGAGCGTTACGGAGCGCATGAAGAACCGGGCGCCGGAGCGTGTTTGTTTGCCGTACGCGTTCCGTCGTATGACCGGGTACGGCATTGCGCAAACGATGCCGGAACACGGCATCACTCGCAGGACCTCCGCAAGCGTCAATATCGAACGATCGCTGTCGTATGCCGCTGAGCACTTCATCGGTGTACCAAGCGACACGTAAGCCAAGCGTATTTCCAGATTGCCGTTAATTGCTCTGTCACCAAGTACCCAACAAGGAACTATAGCGTGTCTGGACTTGGCGAGAACGTGTACTCCTGGCTCACAAGCCAAGACAATCTCAACGTCCTTTTGCAAAATGTCCCCTGAGGCGTCAGCGGGCGCCTCAACCACCAGCATTCGACGAGGATACGCGCCCTTGCAGGCTGCGAGCAAGTCGGCCAGACAATCATAAACATCCAACTCGTGGATAGATTCTGACAAGCCTTGCAGTCGCTCAGCACTTGGCAACTTGGAGTTACGAAGATATTCGTCACCGGTCACTTCAAACACATATGTCGTGTCGTGCGAGTGAATTTCAGCCAGGAGATTCTGGCCTAACTTGTCGAAGACCTCGATGAGATCACCCATCGTACGTACGGCATGAAGAAGAACGAGCTCTTCGTCGCCGTTTTGGGACTCTGTTCCGGAGTCATCACTCCATTCCTCCTCTTCGTCTTCAGGCCGGAGGCGGCGCGCCACCACAGGCAGATCCAATTGCCCGACGATTACATCTTGCAAAGAGAAAACTCTCGCGTGTGCGGTGCAACTGGACATCGCTGCGTCTTGCCGTTCGTAGTAAGTGAGTTGTATCGCGATCAGCGAAGACTTAGAATACACATGCTCTTACGAGCTGATAGTTGGCCTTTTCTCATGTTTCTACAGTCGGTGTCCGAACGGTGCACCAGTGTGGAGATGAATCAGATGACAGCTGGCCTTTTATACAAGCATTGTTAGTGTCTGGACGGTGTACCAGGGTGGTCAGATTACACACTATCCTAAGCCCCTCGGGGGTTCAGTAACTACGAAACTACCTCGCCGACCCCCATGTACCCTTCTCAAATAATGAAATTATCATAAACACGGACGATTTTGCTGATCATGGTTGTGAAGGGAAGTCGTTGCTTGCTTATAAACGAACCTCGACTTTACCCTACAAGGAATGCCCATATAATGACGTGCCTGTCCATTCCTGTGCCTATCAGTACCTCGAAGTATAATGCATATGTTTGCTTGAAATAAACAGATGCCAACATCCAGCTCTAACAATGAGCAAACGCGTCTGTGCTGTGTTTGTCGGCCGGCGCGTGACCGCGCACACGCGGTCACAGACATATGTAGCCAGGGCGCACAGCTGAGGCTGTGTCGGGGACCGCATAGACGCGCCTAGGCCTCCATATGGCTGTATGTCCCTACTTCAGCGCGGCTCAACAGAGCGCACACCCATTTCAGCGGGGCCCAATACCGTTCGTATTTCAATGTTGTTATTGTTATTTTTGGATTGCCTAAACAGAACCGAGGGTCCTGATCGAGGGGGTCTCCACTGAACATAGAAGTGCAGATTGTAGGATACAGGACGAGTAAAGGAAATAAAGAGGATAGGAGGCATGATAGGCATGAAATTTGTGGTTACTGAGTGAGAGGAAAGATGTGACAGGGATTATAATGAGGGGTAGGGTTAGGGTTGGGTTAGGCTTAGGCTTAGGCTGAGGCTTAGAGTTAGTTCACCCTGACCCTATATCAAATGGGGTGGGCGAATGTGCTGAAATGGGTCTGCGCTATGTTGAGCCATGCTCAGGGGGGGACCTGCATACATATGGCTAAGGTAGGTTGGGACGTTTTTTAGCATTTTCTGACCAAATAAAGTAAGCTTTGGCCTGGTGATATTTGGAGAATATTTGGTATTTGAGGGAATTCGAGGCATTGTTTGGCATGTGCTCAGCTTCACAACAGAACAGTGGGCATCAATCATCATCATAGTGCTGCAAACTACATGAACACTGCACATTACTGTGCATTAGTAGAGATAGCAGTGCTGCTTTTCCGGATGCCCTACAGGGTGAAGAATACCTGGGTGGCATATGCCTGCTGCTTTATAACCGCTGCAAGCTAGCGCCATACACCAGGCAGAGAGCTGACATTTGTTTGCCGTTTTGTCTTTGTACCCTATCTAATTCAGTTTCTTATACTCCTACTGGCCATCAGCCATACCTTGAGTTCCTATATTGTGCATTGTCGTCAGCTGTTTCTTAATTCTGCTTCCAGAATACAGTTTTCTTCAGCGTATGTTCAAAGTAAAGTATTTTCATTGTACACATGGCACCACATTCATGGTCCAGGATATCATGTCCTAGTCAACCTGGTAATTACATCACGGGAACCTGGTAATAACATCACGGGAACCTGGTAATAACATCACGGGAACCTGGTAATAACATCACGGGAACCTGGTAATTACATGTACATCACGGGAACCCGGTAATAACATCAAGGAAACCTGGAATTACATCACAGGAACCTGGAAATAACATCATGGGAACCTGGAAATAACATCACAGGAACCTGGTAATTACATCACGGGAACCCGGTGATAACATCATGGGAACTTGGTAATAACATCACGGTAACCTGGTAATAACATCATGGGAACCTGGTAATTACATCACAGGAACCCAGTAATAACATCACAGGAACCTGGCTGCTTGATAGTTACCACACTGGGGAGTAGACTGCTGTATAATTTCCTATCACTGCATTAGCGTAAAAAAAAATTATTGATCGAGCTGCTGTATTTCCAGCCGGCAGCCAATAGCCACAGCCCACAGGCTCAGTTGATGCTGGCCTGCTAGCCGCAACCGCACAGCCCATGGCAGACCGCGGCGAGTTTTGTCAGCAGCTGCAAATAGTCTCACGCAAGTTTATGGCAGTATTTACAGTGGTCCCTCTCTTATGCAGCCATGGTCTTGCCAAGGTATAAGGTGGCCATATAAGAGGGGTGGCCTTTATGAGGAGGGATGTACTCAACTGTGTATGTATTGTGCATACGTATACCTGTACCGTACATGCACACCCAAGTCATTGCAAATTAATGTGCACACATGATAAAAATAATGGGCTTGAGTTTCAGAAACTGCACAGTAGCCTGAAAGGTTCTCAAGTAAAAAAAAATTGCTCACATAGAAGAAAGGAATGCATCCAATGTAGTTAGCCTTACATTATGAGTTGCCTCCAGTCTCTCACTCTGCAACTTATCTTGCACTTGATACGCGAGGCTTACAAGGTCAGCGTCAGTGCCTGAGAGAGCTTATCTCATTAGCAGGGTCTCACTGCTCTGCCACGCAAACTGGAGATTGACTTCGCCTCGCTGCATTCTTTCTGGCTCATCATCGTCGTTTCGGAATCAGACAATGGGGAATTGCTGTCTGAGATGCTTGGCGAAGCAACCCTTCTTCCCAGAAATTTAGCACAGCCACTTTTATGCACTACTGTAGAACGTACCGCAGCATGTTTAGTGCCGAGAGTACCTCGGGATTCACATCTTTAGTAACCACAAGTTTCTGCACCCCGCTACTTCCCGCGGCTGTTGCAGGGAGGGGAACTTCGACCTGTTAGCACCAAACTCCTGGCCGTTGGCCGTGTTAGCAGGGTGGCTGCTTAACAAGAGGTGGTTTTCTATGTAAAAGATGTCCATGCAACGACAACTTGGCCACATATGGCAGGTGGCCACTTAGAAGGGGGGGGGGGGGGGGAGGGCATCATGAGAGAGGGACCACTGTATTTGTCTATTGAATTGTTTTTAGATTTTTACAGAGGATTTTTTTATGCCTATCTGATCATTTAAGCCCATTCAATCCCTCAAGGTTTTAATTCTCGATAAAAACCTCACTAGAGGTTTTTATTGGTTTAATTTCAAAAACTCTTGTAAAATCTAAATAAATTAAAAGCCTCGGCAGTTAATTTATTTTATTTTATTTATTGATGCACTCAATCGTGACGACAGTGTGGGAAATCTTGGAGGGGAGCCACATTTTCATAGAAGTGTCTGTGCAGCTGATCAGTTGAACATGCACCACTGCATCTTGTTAGTAAAATGTCATACCAAAGCACTGGATACTGTAGGAAAATAAAAGTGTGTGTAAGTCGAGTATAGCTACGTAAAGCTAGTACCTTAGTGAATCAGTGACTCCAAGGCTCGGTGAATACTTCATGCCATATATTGAAGTTTATTATCTGCACTCATGATACATAAGGACTGATCATGTGCACTGCCAGCAAATGCAATATTACACAATTACACATACCTTCTTTATTATACTGCATTGGCGAAGATGTAACTATGGTGATGATGCTTGGACAGAAGACTCCATGACAGTATCATAACTGGTTCACAAAAACCCAACCAAACAATGCCGTTGCAACATTGCAGCGAGATTCTTATACGAGCTAGGTGCTCTACTTTGCTGAAAAAAGAAAAGCTATAATGTACAGCATTTGATTCTTGTATTGTATGAATGCCGTTGAAAACATTAATGTACACAGCGTCAGATCGGGAAGTAAATGTTTCATTTAGTCAGCGCATGCACAACACAGCCCTCATAAATGCAGCGGCTTCAGCTTTGCAAACGTTGACAGGTGGCAATCGTGAAGGCGTACCTCCAAGTAGCTGTGCACATGAGACTCAGCTTCCCGCTTTTTTTGCCTTGCGACGACCTCCTGCCCTCCGGATGGCCAAACGCATTCGTACAGTGCTCTTTATCGGCGTCCGCACTGTTTCCTTTTCTAGAGCATTGCTGTTGCTGCTGTCCTCGCCATGGGCCCAAGGGAGACTATGGTCGGATCTGGGATGGGGACTAGATGATCTCCCAGACAAGGGACTACACCTAGTGTTTGTTTGTACAGCTCTATTTCTGATGAGAAGACTTTCAAAGCCAAATGTTTCATTCTGCCAGTCCGCTTCTCGTTCTGTTTTTGACTGTTTGAGTTCATCCTCTGACGACTGGCTGACTGGAACAACCTCAGGCTGGGCAATCACTTCAATATAAGAATTCTGTCTCCGTCTTGGTCGTACGGCTCTCACTGTAGCTTTCGGTTTTCCCGATGTCCGCCGAGTGAGCCTCATCGAAGCAGAACGAACATGATGTGCAAGTGGCTTGGGCTTTCGTTCAGGCACGTACGCCAAAGACCATTTGTTTGTTCTTAGCTTTGGCATGGGTGCTCTCTTCGACCCTCTACTTGTTTCACAGCTGCTAGAACTCGTGCCCAGACAAGTGCTATTACATTTACACGAGCTCGGCCGCATGGCGAGAGGAGCATAGGAAGGTCGTCGTTTCAAATTCCCTGCATGGCCTTCCCAAATGTCAATGTCGTCAAGGCTGAGCTTTTCCGCCAATTGCCGACATGAGTTGCGATAAAATCCCGGGGAGGTGGTGTGAACTTCTTGGAAGTTCCGCACTTGCTGCGGCGCTGGGTTGCACCACAATGCAAAGGTGCTTGTCTCTGAGCTGGCCACAACTAAGGTTTTCTTGCGGAGCGTTACGGGTCGCATGAAGAGACGAGCACCGGAGCGTGACTGCTCGCAGTTCTGTCGTATGACCGGGTACGGTATTGCACGAACGATTCCGGAATTCGGCATCCCTCGCATGATGTACGCAAGCGTCAATATCGAGCGGTCGTTGTCGTGTGCCTCCAAACATCTCATCGACTCAGTGAGCGACACGTAAGCCAAGCGTATTTCCAGATTGCCGTTAATTGCTCTGTCGCCGAGCACCCAACAAGGAACTTTGGCGTGTCTGGACTCAGCGCGAATGTCCAGTCTTGGCTCACAAGCCAAGACGATCTCAACGTCATCTCGCAAGAAGTCCTCCGGGCCGTCAACGGGTGCTTCAACCACCAGTATTCGACGAGGATACGTGCCCTTGCTGGCTGCGAGCAGGTCGGCCAGACAATCGTAAACATCCAACTCGTGGATAGATTCTGACAAGCCTTGCAGTCGCTCAGCACTTGGTAACTCAGAGTCATGGTGATATCCTTCACCAGTAACTTCAAACACATATGTCGTGTCGTTCGTGTGGATTTCGGCCAATAGATTCTGGCCTAGCTTGTCGAAGACCTCGATGAGATCACCCATCGTACGTACGGCATGAAGAAGAACGAGCTCTTCGTCGCCGTTTTGGGACTCTGTTCCGGAGTCATCACTCCATTCCTCCTCTTCGTCTTCAGGCCGGAGACGGCGCGCCACCACGGGCAGATCCAATTGCCCGGCGATTACATCTTGCAAAGAGAAAACTCTCGCGTGTGCGGTGCAACTGGACATCGCTGCGTCTTCTTCCGCGGAGCAAAAGGTCTAGGTCTGTCTATCGATCACAGAGAAACTTTAGCCGCGCTGGTGCATGAGTTGCGCTCAAACGCTGGCCTTATGTACCACCGGTGTTCGCACGTATACGTATGGGACGCCCGCAGCGTCGAACTATGCTAGTATTATTTGACATTGCTACACCATTCATGAGTTTGAGAGAACACGGAACTCAGCGGAACTAGCAGCTGGTTCAAGTACCAAATCATCGTTCGTCCTCCCTTCCCTAGCCTACTTGACACCAAACAGTTATTATTGGGGCCATTGGGAGAACCAAGAGAGTCTGAATGACTCACTTTAGCACTTTATAACATGATTTGCTTGATGACCGTTCACTCGAGTGACTTTAGAAACTCCACCTCTCGTAACAGATGGAGGACTAACACTCAGTAATTATAAGACCCACCAGTACATACCACACGTGCCCGTCGGCTATTACGATGTGTCATCATGATTTACCAGGTACGTAGTTATCATAGAAAAGCTCTGTGTAGCACACGTATACATATCCAAAATGTAACCCGAAACCGAATACTGCTATTACTACCAGTAGATCAGGGTACATCCCTGATCCCCACCTTTCCCTGACCAGCTGACGGGCTTATTATTTTTCTCAGGTGCATACATCAGGAGCGGATGAGCCGTGAGGCGCTAGCTGGTGGTAACTCTGTTCAAGACGTAAAAAGACACCTTACTACGGTGCGTACAGTACAGACCTCTTTTCTTTCAAGTGGGCCGATTAGGTAGACAGCAAAGAGGGATGTGTACTCCGTCGTGACACAGGCTCTGCTTGTGGGATACCTACTGGGCCTACAGTTGATGAGGATGTCGCCATAATGACTAGCTAGAGTAAGATGTCGCCATTATGACTAGCTACAGCTAGGACCGGTAGTTAAGTAAACGGAACTGGGTATATGGCGTATGCAAGCTGTAATGGCACGTGGTCATGATGGAGAGCGCCGAGAAAAGCGTACTCTTTAGGGCAACGAGGGTCTAAAGATGGAAAGTTTAACCGCTATAGCTAATCCCTGACCTTGCCGATCAAGAACGGCCACCTAATTAAACGCTATTATCCTTTCAAGACAGAGGTTCTTACTAGTTGTAAGAACCTCTGTCTTGAAACTTTTCTCCCAGCAAGAGGATAATAATATTGAGCGTTATTATCCTTATTTCATCCGCTCGGGTAGGTAACTCTTGTTGTCAGCTATCGCTGACGCGCAAACGGCCTCATAGCAGGGACAGTTAAGAAACCGACGGTAGAGAGTACTAGAAAGAGCCTGCAAAAGAGGGCTGTTCAAGTAGTGACGTGGATTATCGTGATAGGTCATTGATTGAACTGTAATTGTCGTGTATGTAAATCTAGTCGGTACAATTTTCAGAGCTAACGTGTCAAAATCCTCCCGCCCCCGCCGCCCCCGCCGCCCCCGCCGCCCCCTCCCTCCCCTCCTCACTTTCTCCCCAAATTCTCGCCGTGTTTCATGGCGAGGGTGAGTAGTGTCGCCGCCGGTATACCAAAGCGACAAACTTAGGGAATTGCCCGAGCATGATGAAAGGTCTACATACATGCCCTGTGCTGATGTGTCAACAAGGCTGTTGGAAACGCACCGAAAGGTCCAATGCTCCATCGATAAACCCATCTTCACTTCCGCCCTGGCTCTTGTCTTCTTCAAAACACGCTATTGAGGTTCTTCTTTATTCTCTCTGTTCCCAATTTTAATCCCAAACCAGTTGCTGCTAGTATTATAAAGTTGTACATAACTACATGTATCTGCAAACCTGTCTGAGATCTAGCAGAACAGCGCTGCAGCTCAAATCCCAAGAGCTATACTGAGTAAAGTTACCCTCGGCAGACCGGTATTGTCCTCCACTTGAGCATGAATGTCCTTTCAAGTTTTCTTTTGCATAAGCCCAGCTTGAAATTTACCTAGGTAACCGGTCGCGCTTGATCATGATCATGATCGCGACAAAACTTGATTATAGCCAGTGACGCTGTTTGACAGTATGGTATCGCAGCAGCTGTACAATGTGTCAGATCAAAATCGATGTGGTTGCAGCGTAAAGCCGCTCAAAATCAACGGATTGCTCCTTGATACTTCTTTTAAGGGATTGACGTCATGATTCATAAACTTTCCTTTAGAATGTAATAAAACAGCAAAGGGGTTTTTTTACTTGTCACAATCAACTGGTGACAATTGATGTAACTACACAGAAGCCAGACAGTGCGATAAACGCCTTTAGTGCGCCTCGCGACTACCTATAGTCATTGGAACTGTCTTCTAGAGTCCAGGACAGTTCTACAGACCTTACGTCAGTCAACCTCTCCCTGCGCGTGACAAGTTTGCTGGTTTTCTTCAGCGCTGCGCACCGTCCAAAGTGAACCCGTTCCTATAAGGAGTATTGCAGTCCAGCCAGAGACTGAAGACGTAACATGTGAAGGGCGTGTGCCCTGCAGCTGTGTAGAGCCTGACGAGTATGTCACGATCAGACCCTGCGTATGCGCACAATCAAATTAAAATAATAGACTGTAGTCAGGCAATTTACCAATAAGAAAATTGCCTCGAAAGTCGAACCGCCCCCCCCCCCCCCGCCCCCTTCCAAAAACAAAACAAAACAAAACAAAAAACAAATTACAGTCGAACCCCAGAATTACGACCGCCTTCAGGACTGGCCAAAAGTAGTCTTAATTCTGAGGTGGTCTTAGTTCTGAAACTGGCCTGTGACACAACCACAGTCTTTCCTGACATTCATGATACATGTACAATGCTCAAGTAAAGTGCAGTATGTATTGTCAGTCAAGAAAGGAATTAAATGAATTATTTAACTTTGTGAGGGTTTGAAAAAGTCTTCTAAGGTTGCTTGCTTTGCTGCACTCCAGCTGGTAACTTGTGCCTGCTGAATGCTTTCCATTTTGGGGTTCGGTGAATTTTTCTTTGAAAAGGTGGTTTGTGGCCGTATTTCTGAGGCGAGATTACTCTTTTGGGACCGAAAGAAGTGGTCGTAATTCTGAATTCCGGGGTGGTCGTAATTCTGAAACAAAAATGTATGGGCGCTTATAGAGAAATTTCGGGACCGAAAAAAGCGGTCTGTTTTCCGGGGTGGTCGCCTGAGCAGGGTGGTCGTTATGCGGGGCTCGACTGTAAAGAAAATTAAGGTGCATGCACTGCGTGGTAACTACAGATAAGAACCAATGGAATGCAGAATTCAAGTCGAACTGAATCTAGCGATGCGTGGATTTCAAGAGCGATCTCCATCTTCTTCACAAGTCGTGGGCGCCAAAGGACCGTGAAAGTCAGATTATAGGTTTTATCATAATTAAAATTAAATGAAAATTCAAAAGTGAAGAAGTTAATATTTCAGAAGGAGATAATGCCGAGAAGAAGAAGAATTAGAAAGGGAAAAATCACTGAACACCGGCGAGGCTGGTGAAAAACAACGAAGAAAAAAATCAATGGTCTCAGGTGGGACTCAAACCCACGGCCTTGGATTTGCGCTCCGATGCTCTAACGGCTGAGCTACTGAGCACCCCCGTCAACCACATCATTCAACTTCGCTCTCCTCACCAGCATGGCTCTCCGGCTGCAGCGATCCAAGCTTGGGATGATTGCTCACGCCAGGTACTCGCGAAACGCTTTTCCTGCCCGGAGGAGAGTTGTCAAGGGACTAACATACTCTAGCCTCACAAGACGAAATAGGAAATTTAAGTCAGGAGGAGATAACGCCGGGAAGAAGAAGAATCAGAAAAGGAGAACTCATTTTATAATTAATGTCGCATTGACAGTCTGAGACAAAATTCAAATACTAGTATTAACGCCAAAACTGTTTGTGGACACGACTGAGGATTCCCCAAGGTTTGCCACAGTCAATGGCTGACAGCGAAACTCTGCATGAACTATACAATCATACCTGAAGGCGGCGGCATTCAAGAGGTTTTGCTCTACGTATACTTCGTATGAAATTACGTACGTAATCTGCGGCGCCTTGATACGTATAGTT
>JAOWAW010036018.1:4959-17492 GCA_028565695.1 Nicola tetela | reverse complement strand
CTTCTTCTTTTTCTTCTTCTTCTTCTTCTTCTTCTTCTTCTTCTTCTTCTTCTTCTTCTTCTTCTTCTTCTTCTTTTGGCTTATTTATTCAGTGTGGGCTTTAGTTTGTAGCATTGCACTGTAGGCAGGTATCATAAGCCATGTGGAATTGACTAGACCATTCTTTGGAGCTGCTCATTCACTTCACAAATTTTAACAATCACACATGCTGCACAGTAACACTCACACACATACATGCACACATACTACACAGTAACACTCACACACATACCGGTACATGCATACAACACATGCAACCCACATACACACACGTGGGAAACAGATTTGCAACATGTACAGGGCCATTTCTACATGTTTCGTGAAAGTGCCATTAAAGATTCCAGCTCAACTTTCTCTGCAGGCCATTACGAATGCCGCTCAGTCCGCAATGCTCCATCCTCTATGAAACCATTTCTGAGCCTCCAAGTGACTGGAAAAATCATGGTGTTGTGTTGGAGTTTACCAATAACTATGCAGGACAGGCAGGTGCTGCCATCTATCTTTCAGACAGCACAAATTGCATTTGGGGTGAGGTAAGTCTTTTACAGTACCTGTAGCTCAACCCAGTTGCGCTGTCACTATGGCAAGGACTCATGAACTTATAGGCCCTCTAGGATCTGCTACAGGGATCAGTAATTCATCTAGGATTTTATTCCAGGCAGGCTTTTGCTGACCTGGCTTGGCTGTCTCATCTGGGTCAGCTGAATTTGAAGGCCATTACAGTAGACAGTGTAAGTATGAACTGAATAAGAAATACTGTCACCTTTCAATGAACAGTAAGAGACAAGGAGCACACAAAACTAAAGCAAAACAATTTCATACATGTTCACTGAAGGAGAATATGCAAAAGTGGCTTGAACAAACATACACACTGTACACATGTAAAGCTTTCACAAGCTTTTTCTTTGGCAGCTCCATTTCTTAGCCTGGGAAGGAGACTACATGTACCAACCACAGTGCCAAGCAAGACGAGCCAACACTGTAGCTGCAAGAACTTTTCCAACTTTTTTCACACGCCTGTGGTATACAATAACAGACACCAGCTACAAATGTACGCCGATCCTGACAAAACTGCAAGGTATTGCCCTTTTTGCCAGCCAGTCCCTGTGTCCCACTTTCCCACTCCTGGCATCACATGCATATTGTACTATATCGATATAGTGCTATTACAGTACTGATCGTATGGCATGTTTCATACAACTTTCAACAGACCTTCAACGTGCAGCTAGTAGTGCTGCATGTAGCCTACTATATGTAGATCTACAAGTATGAAGTGCATGTGATTGCGTGCTAGTGCTACACTTACAAATATAAGCTCACCCGTGCAAAGCTGTGAGACTTGAACTGCGCCTGTTGAAAGGTGCATGAAACACACTGCACTCATACGTGTTTAGCTTGTTTGACTCAACTTAGGCTGTGTGGAGGTGCCAGACCATCAGGCTGTGTGGAGGTGCCAGACAGTCGCTTGGAAGAAGAAGAATAAAAAATCACCTAGTTAAACTTCCAGCCAGGTCAGTTCTGGCCTGGTGGTAAAATCCCAGCCAGGTCAGTTCTGGCCTGGTGGTAAAATCCCAGCCAGGTCAAAACCTTTGCCAGCCAGGTCACTGACCTGGCTGACCCAGCTCTAGATGAATCACTGGGGATGCCATAGCTGGGTCGAGCCACTTTAATTTCATTTTGTAGGCTTACTTTCTATGATGGTGCTTAACATGAATACAGCTCTGACTCAACAACTGGACAAGCCATACTTTAAGATCTTCTCACAATATTTTTCTGAGCTATAAAGAACAAGAAAACTGAATGGCTGGTACTGAGGCTTCACCATAACTGTTTGTGTCACTGGACAATATGTCTGGTGGTAAATACTGCCAGATGCAAATCATTGTGATTGGGCAGGAATAGCTGAATTGTACAGTTGAGTGTTCCTTAGAATATTTCAACGTTATCGTTGCGGCTAGTTGCATGTTAAAATACGCATACAACATTTGACTGAATTCACAGAGTGCGAGTTAATATCAGCCAATATTTGCTGAGTTGCTATAGTTATGCCCTGAGGCATGTATAGTTTACTGAGTCATTGTTATTTGCTGGGCATGCGGCTGGGCAAATATAACGAGACAAACTACAGAAGCCCAGGGTGCATATGCCAATATTCATAAGCACAGAGTGATTATTGTACTTACCACAGAGCCCCCAATCTCTCATTTTCAAAGAGCACACCACCAAACCTGAGCATGCAACAACACTGTGACTTGTATGTATTTGTTCTATAGTCACATACCACTGGCTGTTCATAAACAGTCTCAAGTGACGTAGTTGTTAGGAACACAGCTCCAGCATTTCATGGTTTAAAACTGCTTGACATCATCAGTTTTTTTTCTTTGCTGTCTTCTCTTTCATTCTATGTTCAAGTGTGACAGGGTAGACCTACTGTTGACTCTTAAAAAGATTTAATAATGGCAAGAATTATTAATAACTTGGTCTTTTGGTTATTACTCCTATATCTTCAACTTGGCTAATAAATGACTGGCAAGTCAGAGAAAATATCAGCCAGTACCGGTATTACCCATTTGAGGTTTCAGTATGAGCAAATAAAGCAATAAGTAATATAAAAAAACTGGCAGATTTGAGATTTGAAGCAGTACATCTGCAGCTTGTTGCATGCTAGTGTATTAAATGGTATATTTAAGATATGACTACTGGTGGCTGCATGTTCACTTTCTGATTCATACTGGACATATTCCAGGAAGAATGAATTGCATGATTCTTTTGCGAACCCTCATTCCAAAAATCATGATTTCTCCAGAAATATTGAAATCAATAAATTTAACGAAATCCGCATCCATGGTGGACTTCATTAAATTCTTCCATGCGTTCGTGGTGAAGCCAGTGAAAGACATGCTGGCTGTTGGTTGCCAATAATATCCCCAAGGCAACATCCTGTTTCCAACAAGTGCGTTCCAATAATACAGGAAAGTTAAATTCATTCAAATCCAGATTTGTGCAATTCATTTATTTTGGAATGTGCCCACTATATTGTGTGTGGTAAATCTTTAATTTCATCCCTTTCAATTTTTCCTGGCACCAGTTGTGTAAAACATTAACTTCTTTCATGGCATTTTTTCTTTGTTGCTTGTGCTAGGAATCTCTGCGCAGCATGCACTCGTGGGCCAGTGGAAGCAACAACCTGGTGATACCTACTCTAACAATGACAAGTATCTATGAAGCAGCACCCGGGGGAAGTACCCTGCAACTTGCAGCCCCTTACTCAGGGCTTTGGCAGAATCACTGGATACCAAGCACATCATTTCTTCATTCCCTCATTGATGATGGCTTCAGCGATGACCAGTACAAGATACGACACAATTTGAATATCTCTACTGATGTGGTGAGGATCTTTGTTCTCAACGACTCAGACCTAGTTGCAGAGTCACATGAAGACGATCTGTGCCAATGGGCTGCAGCTGCCACTGAAGGCAATACAAACCCAACTGCCATTACAGTCAGTCCTGGACAGCTCATCACAATATCAGCCATAGCATGTGATCAGCTCGATATGACGGTAAGCTAAGGCTGGTTCTACTCCTCGGCTGATTTCAGTAGCCAGATGGAAAGTTGTAATGTTGTATGTTGTTTGAAATGATGTGACAATATGGTAGTGCAGTTTTCAATATCTGTGTAAAATTGTGGAATCAAGCACTTCCAATCATTTTCCTGCTGCACCGGCTGGAGTGCACACAGTAGACTCGAACCTGCAATGACCAAGCACATAGCTGAATACCTAGCCGAATACTTAGCTGAATACCTAGCTGAATACCTAGCCAAATACCTAGCTGAATACCTAGCCAAATACCTAGCTGAATGAAAATCGTGAATGTAACTGTTTGGCCAATCTGCTGGTTCAAAAAAAAATGACTTCATTGTTCACTTTGTGACTTTCACTCGATACAATCCAATATCTGCAGCATGAAGCGCTACAAGTGACTACGATACTGTAGCCTACATTCACAATGATATGAGCTAGGCCAGGATTTATATGAAGATGCTGAGAATAACATTCTTGCGAGGTTGAACTGGCAGATTGGTCAAGCAGTTAAGATCATGATTTTCATTTGGCTAGGTGCTATAGGTTGCCACAGGTTCAAGTCCGCTGTGCACGCCAGCCAGTGCAAAAGGGAAATGATTAGAAATATGATTCTCCTGGCAAGAATGTTCTTCTCAATCAAGTACTTCAACAATTTCATCATTGGCTGTATTTCTTGGCTAAAACCAGGGAAGGAGATTAAAAAGCCATTTTTGTAGTTTTGCTTTGAGTTCAATGATCAGAGAGCTTCTGCAGAAAATTCAACCTTGATAGGCTAAGGAATGGCTAAACTGTGATGAGTTGAAGTTGGAGAAACTCCGTTTGAGAAAACAGTGCATAAATACCCTGCCATACGCATGCATGTGAAGGATACAAACTTGCATGCAGCTCTCACGTTATAATATCATCAGTTTCTGCTGAAAGCCCAGAAGGGAAGTCCCCTGACTTCACGAGCTAGCTATGTGGATCAACACTGTACGCAGGTATTCAGCTAGTGAAGAGCACAAAATTATTGGGGAACCAGTGGTTGAAGGCTTCAGAAGGCTTTGTAGAGGATTTTCCAGAGTCATTGGGTATGCAAGAAAACCAACAGCCAGGCAATATTTTCAACTTCTGAGAATGTCACCTGTTGCAGATGGCTTGAGGGAAATGCTTTTCAGCAATAACTCAAAAATCTTTACAGCAGCCCATTTAAGGGACATAACCACCCTTAATTAAGGCTCCATCACCAAATCTCAGGACTTGAACAGCCACAGCTATAGTACAAAGTGAATAGACTGAACTGGCTGCGGAGAGACATTAGTGAAGACAATGTGTGTACGTGTGTGTGGTCATATTGACGTTTCAGCTGAAATTTCCTACTGATACAACTCTAGAGTTAAAGTTACATCATAGAGCTCATTAGCATGATGAAACTGACACACAGCTAGGCAGGATAAAATACACAGAGGAGAGGAAGGCTGGAGCAAGCTCATACCTCACCACCAAACTCCTACCAATTGGATGTCAAAATAATTTCCATTGAGAAATAGGAAGAACACCCCTCTGAGGGTTAATCTGTTAGTTGAAGCAGTCTCACTCCAAGTAATCACTGCTCTCAGACCACAGCTTAGCTGACTTCAAAGCTTGAAAAGCAGTATTCATATAATCTCACCTCTTTCTCTCAAAAATGCCAAAACTTGTCATCCATAACGGCCAACACTAAGTGTTGACTAACTGTGCAAGAAATGCGAGCACACTTTGTGTATTTCATTGTTAGAAATAAAACATGTAAATGATGCTAACAATAATCTGTTTCTACACAGAGGGACGCTGTAGTTTACATCACAAATGCACATGAGCTGAAGGCATCAACATTTGGCAGCATGGCATTCCACCAGGACGAAATGGACCAGCGACAATCTTGCCAAAAACCAGAGCCACAGTCTATTTACGAGACTGATACCAATTGCAGTGGACCTCTTCTCCAGCTCTTGAGGGGAGGCAGCCATAATCAAATTCATATGAAAAGGAACAGATCAGAGATAGCCGACCTTCAGTTTCAAACTCCTGCCACATGTACACCAAATGATATCTGGAACCAATCAGTCGACTTCTCGGTGACTGTGGTGGGCTCGGTTCGTCTTGTAACAACCACCTTTACAGTCCAAACTGACCTAAAGCAGTGCCCACCCGGTCTCTATATGCCCTGTAAGTACTTGCTGTGGCCAGCTCTGTCCCATAGAACCACTGTCTTCCTATTGCTGTGGAGGTTGCTGCCTGGTACACAATAATTAAGGCCTTGCCAGATAGTGTGCAGGTGGTGGAAGATGCTGTGGGAGAGCTGATGAAGTGAAACACTTACATGAGGAGGCCAATAACAGGGTGTTTCACATACATGTTATTAGATTGGTATAATTTACTAATGGGAGATTTGCAATCTTTTAGCCAGTTGACAAAAGCTTCAGCCATGCATATTAGTGTTGGCACATCAGTATTTGAAGATAAAAAGACAATCATTCAAACAAGGACATGCTGTGTTGGTTATTAAAGTACAGCTGTAAAAGGCACCAAGTGTCAGACATTATGATAACTTGTTCCTGTCAAGCATGTCGTTTTGTGTGGCAGCTCAAGCTAACTCAGGTGGAACAGCACCTTTTGAACAACATGCACATTTTGAGCCTGTAAGTCTAGAAAGTTGCTGCACCAAGAACAGAGTAGTGAGGGGAACAAGAATTGAGCATGACCAAGGTGACACCAATCTACACTGATGTACAAGAACAGTTTATGAAAGTCAATTTTTCTTCTGCATCATTCGTTAATGTTGGTGGGCCTGATTTTTTCTTTATTTCATGAAACAGCTGTCAAGCCTGCCAGTACCAATGATCAGCTCAAAGCATGCAAGTGTCCGAGTGCAGACTACCTGAAGAACAATGGTATTGCTGATTGTGACCCTTCAACCGGGCAGATTTTCCTGGAGGAAGGCCAATGGGCAGGAATCTATGGTTACCACCCTAGTAAAACAATGGTAGATCCTAGTGACTGGAACAAATTGGCCACGTCGGTGTGCCCTCCTGGCTATTGCACTAAATGCAAGCATCACAATTCTGAAAGTGGAGGTTAGCATTTTTGCTGTGACAGGTTAATTTTTTTCAAGTAAAGAAAATTGACTTTGTTAGCTGTTTCTCCATCTTTTTCATTTGCTCCAGTTCCATCATTTTGCTTGCCATTGTCTTTCTTGTCAACTTACCTGCTTGTGTATGAGCCGTAGGGCTTCATTGCAACCATGTTTGCATTTGGCTGTAACGATATTTGACCTTCACACTGGAAGAGTATTTTTGGACCAAACTTGAATATTGACAAAACAAGCAATGACAGGTGACAACAGTCAATGCTTTATGGTTTATAGCCTAAAATCAGGACATGCTGGGGACAAGGGATTTGACAAAACAAGACAATTAATTTATTGGGGTTTTTTCACACAATAGCATTACCGCTATCAACTAGGTTGATGACTAACTATGTACACTAATTGCACCGATCACAGAGGTTGAGTCATGACAGTGGATTAGAGCTGAGCAAATGGTGGTTTGGCTTGTTTGACTAATTTATTGCTTTGTTTAGTGTTCATACAAACAAGTGTTAATTCACACTCACTGTTATGGAGTTTGACTGGTGTGTTTGTACCCATATGATCAGTGCAAATCGGTGCTAATGTGTATTAGTCTTCAATGTAGTTGTCAGTACATATGTAGTGCATATTGTGTGAAAACAACCCAGTAATTTAATTGTCCATTTTTGTAGAATCTTTTCTTCCTGGTGTGTCCTGATGAAGGCTATGAAGCACAGGCAAAATTTTGAATGTTGTCAAATTAGGTACCTTTGGTTGTTTTGTTAATTTGTGTTTTGCTCCAAACTTCAAACCCATATTTGGTACTATTGCCTGATATGCAGATAGTGATGACTGCACGGTTTTGTTCAAGCCTGACAATTCAATGGCAGTATGTAATACACATCGAACCGGGGCACTGTGTGGCCAATGTACACGTGGTTACTACAGCAAACGCAGAATATACACTGGAATCTGCAAACATTGCGGCAATGAAACAAATGAAGGGAAGGTGTGGTCTCTCTATATACTGGAAGGCATTACTATCTATGGCACTATTGTCGTTGTCATTCTTGCTTTGAATGTGCCACTCTCCAATGATCTCAAAGGAATAATTTTCTTTGGTGGAATAGTGAGAATGTTATTCCGACCAAGTGATCCGTTCTTGAAGACACTTGACGTGAGTCCTTTTTAGTCTGATTGTGGCAGTGACTATATAGTATATGAATTTTTTAGGGGCAGTACACAAATACAAGATATATAAAATGTTCTTGCCATAGGATGGGTCAAAAGCAGTTTTGTTCTGAAGAAAGTTTGGAATCAGAAATGTTCATCAAATATGGGTTAATTCATTTGCAGCATGGCCATGAGCTGACAGAGCTCGCAAGTATGCAAAAATGCAGTAATCAGTCACTTATATGGCCATGCTCAAGGTTAGGTGACCTCTGGCCACGCCTGGAAGAAGTATTTACTGTGGTCACCACTGCTTAGCTTTCATGCTTGTCAGTGTAAAGCATGGCTGGAAACAGTTTCGCTATGTAGTCTATAAAAAAATCTAAAGTGGGCATAAAGATAAAGTTCTAATTGCTAAACTGTGAAGAAATATGCAGTCCACTCAGGTCGTTTAACCCATGGCTGCCATACTTAAAAAACGCTATATCCATTGACAAACTTCTGCTGATTTTTGAGAACTTTTGATTTTTGCCTTTGAAAGACAGTCCTTGTCCTTGAAGGACATGTCCACTGGAAAATGCACATTCCCTAGGATGTTTACCTTTGATATAGAAGGGTTTTTTGAGGCCAGAAATGGACCTCTTTCTACCAAAATTGGGAAGGTATGGACAATACCTACCACGCTTATTCTTTTTTCTTATGTTTTCCTTGCTTAAAGACAGTACAAAACTCACTGGCCAAGAGGTACTTCCACCAAGATATGCCTTTTCCTCAGAAACGTGGCTAGAAGAAGGAGAAAAGAGGCATGGCGGACATCTACAAAGAGATTCTCTTTATCCAGTTCGATTTGTGTTGAGAGACACCTCTGTTGGCCCAGTGCGCACAGGAACTCAGGGAGTGAGCACACACGTTTTTTCTGGCTGTTTCTGTCGCTCATACCTCTCTATTTGGACTGACTAGCTCCTCCATTGCTGCATGCTGACGGATGGAGCATGGAACCGTTGCAAGCCATATGTACTCAAGTGGATGCATGCATGTGAGTGGGCTGGGCGATTGAATGTCATTTTCAGGCGCCACTTTGTTCTGCAAAGCTGCAGCTGGGCTGCAGCCACCTGCTCACAGGCACCTGGGGTTAAATGACCTGAGAACCTTTTGTTTTTTTGTTTCAAGGAGAAGGTGCAAGGTTATGGCTGAATCTAAAACATTCTGTTTTGGTTGTATTTGTGAATTTTATGAAGAGCCCCTTAGTATGTAGCCATTTATAAATGCTTTCCCTTGGGTACATAGCGACAAACTCTTGCTAATGTTAGTTGTCACATCCATATCGTTTGTAACTGTGCTCTGTTGTACAAAGGATTCACTGAGGCTGTGGGGTCTGTAATCAGTAAATCGAGGCTAAGGCATGTTTATATTGTTCCTCCCCTTGATCTTGGTGGAATAACTTTTGAAAGAAAGGAAAAATTGTTGAATGAACACATTGCTTGATACAAAAGGCAGTTCCTGCACCAATACCACAGGTGAAACCCTGCAGTAACCCAGGTGAAAAGGACAAGATGCCAATGGTCAAGTGTCTATAAATGGTAGACACCTCCAGAGAGGTGTTTATCAATTATAAACACCTGAGCTTTAGTACATGGTCAAATGGGGTTGATGTGCATAGAAAAATCTAAAGCCAAATCATCACCCATCTTCAACGCATCTGCCACCCTGCTTATTCACCCAATGTAACCATACTCCTATGGGGTGATAGCCTGCCACTGATGAAGGAAAAATGCTACTGCACAGTTCCTTCATTTGCAAGCTGCACTGTCATGGCTGCACTGTGATGGCTAGTGCTAAGCATGTACATGTTCCCACAGACTGAATGCTTGGCAGCAGCCAGTGTGATTCTGTTGAAGTGATAAGCACAAGTTCTTCCGTCTTTTGCTTTAGCTAAGCCATGAAGAAGTGCTACTCTTAGGCTTCCACCTCCCTGTATTCATTGTTCTCCTTTCCAGAAATGTCATACCACTATTATTTGTTCTGCCATGATTACCAGTATGCACGCATGCAGTACTTAAAGTCATTTAGATTAGCGTATGACAATGGATTGAGCCCAGTGCAGTCTGTGTCCGGTGGTAACGTCAATCATTTCTTGATGGACTCAGTCAGATTTTTTTGCCGCTGTGTGCATGATCATTGTATACGTCATCAAGAGTGTCTGGTGCAATCAATTGCTGCATTTGTGATTGTAGCTGCTCAGTTGGTCATTTGCATATGTAGTGGGTTTCCATCAGTCTGTATATTGTGACAAGAAGAAGAAGCCATCAAACTCATAAACTTGGATTAAGTTTAAAAATTATTTTTTGTTGAAAATGTGTGCATGTTTAATGATTGTGCTGTGTATTTACTCCGTGGTTTTTATACTTCTTTCAGAATCCTTCTTCGACGACCTGGAAAATCTTCAGCATCATTATTGATCTTGCTGACTTTGAAGTGCCTTCCGATGAGTGCAGCACTGGTTCTAACCTTCGTTCCCCTATGGATGCAATCGCCACAGGTTTTATCGCACCAGCAATGGTTGCCTTTTTTGTCCTTCTGATTCATGGGCTTCTACACCGGTAAGGCTTGGGTGGGTTCCATGCCTCAGTACAGGGTTAGTATAAAGTCCCAACGTTTTATAGGTTATTGCTGTTGGCATTTACGATCAGCATCAAGTTGTAAACTGACACCATCACAAGCATGCTCATAGTCAACACAATTATCAAAGTAACGTCCGAAAATGTTCTGTATAGTAGTTTTTTTGTGTACACGACATTTTGTAAACAGTGGGAAAGTGGCCTTTCGTATGGAAATAATTTTCATACAAGCATCGTGATGATCAGAGATTATCGTAGCTAATATTGCACATCTAGCCTTAATCTGTGCACATTGTAATGGTCAAATCAGTGAATCTAGATGAAACAGAAATGACTGTGCTCTGATCACTGTACATTATTAATACAAAGGAATTTAGTACAGAATTAATTTCAGGACATTGGCCAGGGTGTGCACATTTGTACAAATTAATAAGAAAATAACCTGCTACATAGTACCCTGCTTTGTTCTCTTCTTCCAACAATGTAATTAGTGACACTCCTTTGGCAAGTATTGACAAGAGTTCTCAGAAATTTAAGGTTATGATTACTTCTGTGATGTGATTGTTACAAGTTTTCTAGGGTCCGGAGTGGGAGACTGCTGAATTTTCGAGTGGGTGGAAGATTTTTGTCCACACATTTATCCAGTGATGAGAAAGGAGTGCAAGGTCAAAGATGTAGAAACCCTACATCCAAATTGATATGAGTTTGATGCATGTAGCCCTGAAAGATTTCATGAGATATTCCAGCTTGAAACCCACAAGGCAATTGATCAAAGTATGGCATCAAATCATGGAGCGGGGCTTTACAAAACTTTGAAGTCACTCTTTTGAGCTGGGACCACCCACAAGGCTCCCAAGTTGTTTCTCTTTTGTTGCAAGCCTATGGCCTTTGAATATAAGCTTTGTGTAGGCTTGTAGCTGAAATAATAAGCTTTCCAACAGTGTGTGATGAGTCCAATAGGCCAAGGAACAGTGGAGCTATGGCCTGAATCCAAAAAGCGATAAAGCTGCATTTATTTTGCTCTTTATGTATTTTCCAAAATTAAATCACTAAAGATGTGGGATACATTGCAACTGTTTGATTTTCATTTGGTTAATTTAATCCGGAATCAATTCAACAAGCATGATTCAATTCAACACCCTGGCTCATTGAATTGAAGTTCCAGAACAAATTCCATAAAAACGTCAAAGTGCTGCGAATGGATTCATTCAACAGATTCAATGGCTTCAGGTTTTATCAAATGGGTCCATTCTGGAAAGAAGTAAACCAGTCAGCTTCTTCACAGATTAACCAGGAGCCCTACCAGGTCAGCCTGAAGGTGTCAAAGTGGCATCTTGGGAAACACAAGTCACTGTGATGTAGAGTAAATGGGAGAGAATGCCATGTCAAGCAAAAGCTTGTCCAAACTTCCTATTTGCCTTCAAGCACGCAAACTGGTGATCAGGAAGACAGCCATGTCTTGGAAAACACATTCGCATCGTCCGGGATTGCTTATTAGCTCCCCCAAGAGAGTTATATTATAATTAGGAGCAATCCTTTTGGGATGGGTAGTTAGCTGTTTTAAGATTGTTGCTGATTGAAATTGCAGTTTAATTCTGGACAGCATGGCTGCTTAACTCTGTCACTGCCTCCCCGTGCTTTCTGCAGCTTTGATATTAAAATCTTCAAGGAAGAGGATGGTAAACCAGCCATATGGAATGGAACACTGTTTCTTCTTTATTACCCATACCACCACATCCTGGAGACTTGTATGCTATTCCTGAGCTGTACAACACTCGAATACAAGAGGTATCACTCAAAAGATCACAAGAGTGAATATGTAAGAGCCATTAGCGCATTAGCAAAACTAGCACATCCATCGCATGAAAACAATAAACCTTAAAAACCCTATCTAGAAACTTCATTGTTGTGATTGAACTGTGCCTTGTATAGTGTGTTGTGATTGAACTGTGCCCTGTATAGTGTGTTGTGATTGAACTGTGCCTTGTATAGTGTGTTGTGATTGAACTGTGCCTTGTATAGTGTGTTGTGA
>JAOWAW010035907.1:0-17493 GCA_028565695.1 Nicola tetela | reverse complement strand
ATGGTTTGGGGGGGGGGGGGGTTCTGGATGGGAAAGTGGTGGTCCAGGCATCCTCCCCCAGAAAAATTCTCAGTTAATGGTGGCTCAACACAATTTTTTATCTCAGGAAACATAAAGGATTCCGGACACCCAGAATCCTACACAATGTATGGCCCTGTTCCAGAAACCACCTCCAATTTATCAGAGGGGTTTCCAGAACCTTGGAAACCTATGCAAAATACATGCCAGGCCATCTACTAACTTGATCACCAATTCGCTCACTCATATGCCTTATGTACTCACTCACCCCCTCATAGTCACTTGCTGTATCATGCACCTCAATTCACCTACTCTCTGACACTCACTCATTCACTCACCTACTTACTCATCCAGACGCTCATTCACTTGCTCACATACGCACTCACATCCAATTCCTGAATCAGGCAAACAGATCAATTTTTTGAGCTGTCTTTCCTGACTATTGTTGGGTATTCCATGAGGATGTAAAGTCGACTTCACTGCTATGTCTGAACTTACATTCCTTCATAAGTTTTCTGAAAATTGCTATCAGAGAATTAAATGCCCTACCATGTAATGAACAGAGAACTATACCTTCCTCAAGTACTCTGGTGTATCACATTTGGCACTTATCTCCACATATTGTGCATCCACCTGCCTAGCCTGGATTAGAGAAATAACAAAAGCACATATTCAAAAGAGAACTTTCTCCGGAAGAATCATCAGCAAATCATTTTCTCTTTTTTTCTTTTTTTCCAGGTTCGAGCCCGCTATGTACTGCAGTCAGTGAAAAAGAGAAAATGATTTGCAAAAGTACATGTTCTCTGTTTGTACCTCACTACAGATACTATAGTGAATTATCATCACCCATCCCAAGAGATTGTTGGGCCAATACCCACAAGGAAACAGTTTCATCCCATCCTCATTATTGTAACATAAAGAGCTCACAACTTTCTTGGAAAGCTAGTATTATTTTCAGAGACAGGCCAAGGCATAATAAAATGCCACATACAATGAAGTAATCGCAGGTTAATACACTTACAGATATGCAAACACAAAAAAGACTTATAACACATACAGATGTGCACACATGCACGCACCATATAGTCCCTTCACTGCTGGCTATACAACAACAACAGCAATTTTAAAGGGAGCAAGCCGAGGAACATGAAGGATGGCTTTAGGAAAAAGGAGAGGCAAGGGCTAAGTTAGAATAGCAGCTACAAAAATTTGCTGCAGAGCACGACCATGCAGAAAATCATGGCTAGCATACCAATTACCAGTAAACTTGCAGCAACAGGACATGCCGCTTATGACCTTGTGGCTTTTATCGAAGAACCTTTATTTGGTCATAGATCCTCAGGCTCACAATTCAATGTTTACCGTAAACATAATTCCTTAAGCACAATAGATAAACCTACGTGGATGACTGCAAACAGTTAGCATGCATACATATTGTACAGATTCCGTGACAGTCAGTTGTGGCATTGGATAAATTCAGTGAGCTCTAGGCATTGGTTTCTTTCGTACCTTTGTAATGGAATTAATTGGAAATGAAACAATGGAGGCCAGCACTAAGCACTTTAACTGGTGATACAAAAATAAGCTCCTTGCTGTATAAATGTTGACAAATACAAACATACAAACACACCCACATCTACACACATGAAGGTCAGCGGCCCAGTGCCAGCAGCTTTGAAGTGGGGTAACTAAATGTGAAAGGGGCTCTGGGGAAAGTCCCCACACACATCCCACCTGCACCCAACCCCCTGCACCCCAACTCCATACCCCACAAAACTTTGGCATTTCAGAAGCTACAAAGTTCTAATTTGGCTACTTTTACCGCCACTTTGACACCATTTGGGGGCAACTGTAGTCACTCTGGTTGACCACGCGGCTCTGGCCTTGCCACAAGTATTAGCACTGGCCTTTGTGGCATACATAACGTCCCACAAGGAGCAGACAAGCAAACACACGCACATAACATGTGTTTTAACTTTTAACTAATTGTCACTTATGCATAGGATAAAATGTTTTTCAACGAACCGATTCTGCTCCTTCTTCCAGACGTCTTTGTCTTGAACTGGCTAAATCTCTTTTGTTGCCAACAAGCACCCTTGGCACTAAATCTTGGTCGCAGGGATACCCATACCTGAGGTTAAACTGAAAAACAAAGGACAATCAGCAGCTGTGTCATGAAGATATATTTGCTTTATAGACAATAAGGCGTATTCTTTGGTTTGAAAATCATTACCTTGTTACAAACATGTACTATGAAATCCTCACTTGACATTTAGAGAAGTAGAAATGGGGTTTGCATCACCTTTAGCTGATCTGCATGAATCCTTTACAGGGGTACGACTCCCAGACCCTTTACAGCCTCTCTGCCACCCTACCAGTAACACTTTTTGGATTTTCAGGAAGCACATTATGAAATGAACTGTTGGTGTGGTGACCTGAGTTGACGCAGACCACACACGAGATACCTGCCTGTCTGATTATGTTTTAGATTCTTATTATCTGTAGCAGCAAACAGGGTTTCACTCAAATAATTTAAACAATTGCCAGCTGTGCCATTAAAGGTTGTTGCTAAGTTTGTATCTGCATAATTTTCGCATGTTTTGTTGTGACAAAACAACAGAAGTTCACCGTCAGTTCTTTTTGTCTTTAGTTAAAGACTTTGGTCTAGCATATATATGCACGCATGCTTGCATTCTTACAGGAAGGCTCTTAGAACATACCTGTACGAAATCTTTCATACTTGTATAACTGTCAAGCTCGGTGAGGTCACAGATTAGTATTGCAGCCTGTAAACAGTTACAGTATAAATACAAATAGTAGTATTGATAGGGTGAATTAAATGCCAGGTCAATCCATTGTTGATATTGTGGTCTGCTGTGCTCAGGAAGTGTCACGGTGTCTTCTCATGACATTCTTTCTTCTAATTCATTTTTTGGACGTGTGTTGTTCGGCAAACTTTAGCACTATTGTGACATTGTATAACTGATGGCTATGATGACTTGCTAGCTCCACAACTAACTTATCTTTTTCAAGCAAATTAAAACAACACTAGGATGTCAAGCGTACCACTGTCACTGAGTGTAAGATTGAGAATCTTTAGGTCAAATGGTAAAAAAAAATGCTATTGCACAGCTTGCAGTTGTACATACAATTCAGGGAGAGACTTGGGTTGGCTGCTATTGTAACTACTGGATGATGTTGATGAAGATTCTACGTGATTGCTCATGGGTGCTAATACTTTTGAAATTGTCCTTGAACTGTTTTTGGTGTGGGTGCTCATGCATGTGGCGTTGTGTTGACACTGTTACTGGCCTGCGAGGTTTAGCCACAGCTGGCTGACCTTTTGGCCTCAGAGTTTTAGGACAGTTGCAATGTCGGCACTATTAGCGTCCAGGAGCAGTCATGTTACACCTTCAACAAACATTCAATGGTTTCAGTAGCACCCCAACCCTGCTTCTCTCTGAAGTGTGCCTAATAAGCTAAGCAATAGCCATTTCTTATTTTGACTAAAGAAGGCCAAAAGGCTGTGAACTGAAAACTCCGTAGGTTTAATTTTTTGACTTGTTCATTTCATAAAAATCTCAGTGTGACGTCATAGAAAGTATCTCTTGGTATGTTTTGCATTAATGCGAATTTGAATAATTGGCAACTTCATTAGTTGGCAGAATGTGAAAAGGAATATATATTCAAGTGAGAGATAGAGATCATAAGAGAGTTGATGGAGGATAGGGATAGGCTAATGATCATGTAAAGTTACTTGGTGAGAGAGGGAGAGAAATAGGCAGAAAAAGGGCAAGGAAGGGAAAGAGGTAGGACCTGGGGGAAAGACAGAAAAAAACGAAAGGGAAAGGAAAAGAATGAGCAAGAGCAGCTCCATTTGTGCATATATCATAGCAACGGGATTGGAAACGACCCAGCCACATACTCTAGTCTACGAGGTCTGGGGACATGCTTCCCAGAAACGGTTGTTCTCGTCTCAGCACACAAGACAGGCGAATTTGGATGGTGGTGCCCCGATGCCAGCCACTGCGACTTTACGGTGTGTTTTCAAAACGCAGGAAGATATCCTCCGACGGCTTCATCACTGTCCTCACTTTCATGTACATAGTATGACCGAAACCGCGTGACACCGTTGTTGTGCATATGAAAACATTAGCGCTCGTTGACAAAAGGCAGCTGTAGGATTCTCTTAGACGGACAAAATGGGGAAAAGGCATGTCTGACACTATTTAATAAAGCTAGTGTTTTCATCTCTCTTGCTGCACTTGCATTTGGTCAATAGAAAACAAACCATCTCTGTGACTTACGGTTAATAACATTTGCTTTTCTTCACATAAAGTACCTTCTGCATGATCCGTTAAATTATTGTCCCTCAAACATACGTTGATAGTACCGACTTTTATTTGCGCCAAAATACAATTTCCTATGTTCTACGTGAGTTGTTATGCAGTTAGAGTCAGGTTGGAGTAAACCACCACCAAGTACATGTCTCAAACTTTACTGAATTGGACTTATACCTGCATGTAACAATAGAATATATTGGTGCGTGCCACCGTCTTGCCAGTGTCTCCGGGATCATACCTTCAATGGGAGAAAATTTAAAGCTGACATTCAGTCTGGTATCATTGACACAATGAGTAAAATTAGTAAAATTTCAACAATCATATCCTCCTTGATTTTCCCAGCTGTGCACTCACAGACTTATCTAGGATTTAAAAAAAGCCTTGGCAACATCAGAAGAAGTTCAGAAGCATAAACTAATGGGTTAGGATTCATAATATTATCTATAATGCAATGTGTGCACTTATGCTACTGGTAGTCAGCATGGTGGGAGTTCGGTTTGATCCCTGACACCAAGTCAATGGCTGAAATGCCTTCTGTCCCTGCACGACATGGACTCCTGACCTACTCTGACAATATCATGCATGTATTGTGACATTCAGGGAGCTGTTGAGACATTGCTTTAGTTCAATTTGACACTCCTCTACTTGAAATCAAATCCCAAAGCTGACAAATTATTAATGTGAATGCACATCTTTTCAACTAAAACCTTAGCTACGTATTGTCTTCTGTCACCCTATTTAACCAATTAATCCTTCTTCTTCTTCTTCTTCTTCTTCTTCTTCTTCTTCTTCTTCTTCTTCTTCATTCTGATGATGATAGTTAATAGCCAGTGCAGTATTAATGCAGACTGCACACGTAATGTACAAACAAGTCGTTGTGGACAAGGCAAGTCAAAGAGTGAAACAGCAGCAGATGCTAGAGAGTGCATGTGAGTAGGGATAATCTTTGTCTAGTGAGGATATGGTAATATGAAACAATTACATTTCAAGGAAAGCACTTGAGTTGCAGCTGCATGTTTAAATCTGGAGAATGACTTTAAACCTTTATCATCTGGGGAATAATGCTGAGAAAGTTTTTGAGATTAAAACATAGCCGAGTCTCGGTACGCTGCAGGTACAGCAATCTTTTGAGTGTGTCGTAAGCTGCATGGCTTCGGTCTGGAAAAGATATGTCTTGCAAGTGTTGTGGAGCTCTCTTGTAATAAAGTTGATGCCCTAGTTTTGCCAGTGCGACTTTCCCTTGTGAGAAGAGGCTTGACAATTTAGTAGAGGCCTGAAGCTCGCCGTGAGGAACTGGCTGAAACAAGAGTATTCCAAGAATCAATCTTGCCGCACAGTGTTGGCATCTTTGAAGGCGATCAGACTGCTGCTTGGCGAGGTACCAGGTGGGAGAAGCATACTCCAAAACCTCTCGTCTATAATTATATAATTATAATGTATATATATATATATATACATATACATGTACATACACTGTGACATATACATATATATCCCCGAGGAAAATATTTTACCAAGCTCAATGTGGAAGCAAAAACGTAGAGAGCAGACAAGAAACTGAACTTACTCACAGGAGGTGGTACCACCTGTGACGTGGAGAATGAAATCTGATTCGGTCATCACAAAGCACCTTAAAGAGAATCGTAGCTGCATTTCACCACAGCTGACACAATGGTTTTGTCTTATCATGTAGGCATGACACAAGGCGCACTGGGATGTGCTTGAAGCCCTATACATCTGTGTGTATTATAGCGGGTATGTGCTGGTCCGTATGTAATGAACAAAACGTTTTCCATAATGATGATGATGATGATGATGATGATGATGATAATAATAATAATAATAATAATAATAATAATAATACAGTATAACAGATGCATTCAGTCAGAGTAGAGTATTACACCTTGAAAAGACTTTTGCATTTACCAGATTATCAGTTCCACCAAAATTGTCAGAATGTCTGTCTCATGGGCGGAACTACTATAGTAGTGCTTATTCAGAAATAAAGAGTTTGCCCCAATAGCCACCATGACTACAACTGACTTATTGTTGTAAAAAAAACAAGTAGGTTTTATACAAGTTACAAATAATTCATATGACATCACAACTGGACAGAAAAGGAGGAAATGAAAGAAAATGAAGTGCATTGATCTTTTGCCATCTATTAGTGCCCAGGCCTTCATGCTTTGATAAAACAAGAAAAAAACAAAACATATACAGATGAAGCCAGAAATACCTTTGACCTACAGTATCAGGATGAAAATTGAGCTATTCTATCCTGGCCCAAATGGCTCTTCATCTCCTTCAGCTACCTCAATCCCTTTGTAATGACCATCTACTTCAGGATAGGTACGCCTTATCGTTGATACAGCACAAACTGGAATGATGTCGACCTTTTGGTGCCTCCTTCCAAGAAACCCACGTGCCAGCCAAGTGTATTGCCTATAACTGATGAGTCATAGGCTCCTGAAAAACAGATAAGTGCTATAGATTGAATTATTGTGGTCTCATTACTTTCCATAACCTGTCTGAGTTACAAGTAATGTACCAAGAATGCAATAACTTAACCAACTTGTGAATCTAACTCAATTGCTTGTTGTACTATTGGAGTAGTCTGTGTTCAAGTTTGGACACTAATGTTTTCTCACAGTAAGAACACTATGCACACAAATGTTTTCCTCAAAGCAAAAAAAATCTTACAGGGCTAGAGCAATTACTGCTGCGTCTGATATGGAATTTTTCAAGGCAGACATTGCATGTGCCCACAACCCGAAATGGGAGCCAGCAACCATAAAAACAAATCTAACAAATGCTACTGGCAGTTGAAGTAGAAAAGAGAGTTCTTAGGTAGAAATCTAAAGAGCAGCTGTAGTTCAGGAAACAAACCAGATCACAGTGAAAGGAGAGCCTTATCCGCTGTGTCACTATAGCAGATTTTTGATAGGTCTTACCTGTTGTTAAATGGATCTGTACATCCACGAAATTCTGAGTAAGCCATTGATCATCGCAACCTGTAGCACTCTTGGTCAGATGCAAACTGGATGGAACTCCGGACGCTCAGTAATGCAGCTCGTTCCAAGCTGCTCAGCCTTTACCGTCTTGCTAGCTGGGCACTCTTGACAGCCAACACAATCCACTGCTCTTGCCATGGGCTCGCATTTTTCGCATGAGCACCATTCGGTATGATCAACGCGCGAAAACTCCTCGTCAACACGAGCGTTCTCTTCTCCCAAATCTGGAGTCTGCAGCTGCTCGTTTCCACCGCTGACACCATCGGCAGTTGCTCTCGGCTCGACATGGAAAGGTTCCATGTTTGATGTCTCTGGCATTGAAAACAAAGACTCTGTAGTGTCTCCCATAATGTTCAGAACCTACCAGCAGCAAGACAAGAAGCAAACTACAAGCATTCTGCGAAACAGTGCAGACGTGAGGTTGCAAACTCTTCCGTCGTGAAGATTTGCAGTTGACAACGTTGGCACGATCTTGGCCTATGCACTATGTACGTCGCAAGGCGCATAAGCGGATGTCACTCCGAGTGGCAGCATAAAACGCCATAAACAAACTGCCCAATCCTGGCGCTCTCAGCTTCCGGAGAAGCAAAACTTCTTCTTCTTCCCTTCTTATGACCCTAGCCCTTACAATTTTTGGGAAGAAAAATTTGGCTTGCAGTTCTCCTTTAACAGTATATGAAATTAACATTGTAACTATCTGGTGTCAGTAGGTCTCCGCTTTTGTCAATGACCCTCGCTACTGCAAATGTCTTAAGACTGAAAATCAGCCTCCACGGTTTAGGTGGACTCTTTAGACGTTAACAGCGTTTGATAACTTTGTTGTCTTTTGGGCCGTTTTCGTTTTGGCAGTATACCTATATCTGGACAAAATAGCACTCACGCGATTGTAAAATTGTAGTCTTCGCCATCAATTTCAACGGCGAAAGCCCGACGGGAGTATACTGTATCCCCCCTAGCTGCAGCACCTAGCCAAACGATGAAAATAACAAAGAAACCGCTACTTGCATTTCATTTTACACAGGCAATATCGTGATCATCGGCACGCTATAACTGCTTGTACATGTCAACGTCTCTGCCGCTAACTACCGAGGTCTACGTTACTGATCACTGCGATCAGGCTTTATTTAACAGGTTCGAACAGGCCTCTAATAGAAACACCCTTCATTGAGGATCAAACGATATGTTCTTACGAAGGCAGTCCACTGGAGCACAAATGTCGTGCAATAAGCTGTTCCAGATGGTCGTCAGTCCGACACCCATGGTATACTTATCGCTAAGCAAATAGCAAATCGCCCGGCGTTCGCGCAGTATTCTGCTGGCGTTTCTTGCGAGTACATTTTGATCTGAATCCATTTTTCAATTAGCTTTCTGCTCGTGTGCCAACTTTTGTAGTATATCTCTTAGGCAGAACAGCGAGATAACTTACAACTTGGCTGTGAGCAGCGAGCCGCTCCAAGCATTGAATTCACTCCACTAGCCAGTGGTAAACAGCTGTCTCAGCCTTCCTCCAAGTCCAAGTCTCTGGAGTAGCACGCAACACCATAAACAGCTGTTTGCAGCTTACTTATTAGCGCGCGGGCCACCGGCTCCGGGATCGTCTGGGACACTCGCCGTCATTTAAGGTGGCTCGTACCAAAATGGAAAATGTCCAATATAGAGACAAGAAGTTTTCATATCGACTCTTCAGCCAATGGAGAACAGAGAGCTAGAATAAAAACAGGGAATCACCGGCATGGTTTTGCAATGACAAATGATCAAAAATTGGAGCAAAATCATGCGAACCGAGCCATATTTTATTGTTTTTCTCTGGTCTGAAGACTCTTACAATCATGGTGAAGTTTTGATGAGATAGTGCACAGTAAATGCCACATTCTGAAATATATTTTGTCGAATTTGAGCAAGAATTGACTGAGTTATGACCATTTTCGTGTTTGCTCAACGCCGTACGGATCCTGCAAAACAGACCACAGAACCTCAATAAAGAGGAATCTGAAGGTGAAACAGTACATGCATGTATCTAATTAATGCCTGAAGAGAATTATGCAAAAAAGAAAAGGAGATCACCGATCTCCTTTCATTGAAAACGATATATTTTAGAATAAACAACAAGCGGTTTTTGGAAGTTTTGATTGGACGCTATATGCGTGCGTGCAAAAAAACCAATGCCTATCCGTGGCCCGTGCAGTCGCGGCTGCACTCGACGCGATACGCCTTAACCGGTTTCATGTTGACGAACGCGCCCGGGAATGATAGAGCTTGCTCTTCCAGGGCTATAGACCAAATTTCCGGTGTCAGCGACTTTTCAAACTCATAGTTTGGTGAGGGTTCGGCAGCGTCCTCTCACGTAAAGTAAGCTACAAACAGCAACAGCCGTTCAGGGAGCAATCGGCGAACCGCTTCACACTAGACACAGACAGTTGAGCGCAGGCGTAGGCTTGAAACAAAAATAAATAAATAAAGAAGAACTGTTCACGCGATTCAGTGTCGGACCTCACCTCTGAGTTTAGGCTTTCAGCCTAGCATCTCGACGGCTATTTCATTCAGCACTACTCGGCCGCAAATTAGCAAGGGGCATGGCTCCGGCGCACATAGCTCGTGAGGCTTTCCCACCGCGCGCTATTCAACACTACCTGCGTAAGCAACAGTTTTTAATTCAGCACCCCAATACCCAACGCGTTCTACTTCAGCATGTCTCCAGTCTTCCAAGCATGCACTGTTTTCGACGATCTTCCTAACAACACTTAAGCGGAAGTTTCTAAGGATAAGTTCAAGAATGCCGTTGCTGCTGCGCTGCTATTATATCACTGCTGCTGTTCGAAACGCCATAGGCAACAATAACTATCATTGTGACCTCTCTAGCCCCTTCAAAGACTGTCTCTCTCTTCACTTGTAACTGGTGTTCCAATCCAAATTCAACAGCTCTAAGATTGTATAATATATGCTCTTCCAAACTCCCGGCCAACTGCATTGCACGGTTACTAGTTTGTACATAGTACTTTTCAAGTGTGTTTCCGTTTCGTGTTGTATAAGCCGTAAAGGCTTTCTGCAAATAAAGAGATCAGAATCAGGCTGGACGTGGTCTACTGTCCTGAACGTAGTCGATTCTGACAATCATGACGCGTAGTATACGTCGACGCGGAAATATCAAGTCCGCTCCGTAGATCGCTAGGATGTCGATATTGATGTGAAGAAAAACCTAGCACCTGGTGCATAATCCAACGATGACGGCCGTGCTTCTCATAGTTTGGAATTTCTTAGTTCGTTGGGACATCTTTAACATTTTCTTGCGCATTTCCAGATGTTGGTTTGTGCTACCCCTAGCGCGCCCGGCCCGCCTGTTAAGCATGTTCGCTTTCTGCAGCTGGGCGCCGGTACTCGTTCTAGTCTGATCTGTCTTGCGTTAAGGATAACAACAGACTTGGAGGTCTGATCTGCAGGATTTGCCTCGGGCGATGCTGCTGATCAGACCGATCAACGAGGGTGTTATCCGAAATAACGCGCGTCTCTGTGCATGCTATGAGGCCACCTGACTTCCAAGCATGATCATATGAATACCCGAAAGTTAACGGAAAGCCAACGGCATCTTCGCCAAGTGAGGTGGTGAGTAATACACTGGATCCGGAGCGAATACGCCCGTTCGGACGCCTTCGGCGACCTCTGGCTCTCGTTCCAGTAGCAGCAACTTGAGTCAGCGAGCAGAGGAGGCATTTCCAGGTGAAAGTTCTTCTAGTGAACGACTCGGTAACCCTGCCAATGCTAAGTAGGTTTCTGTACTGGCTGCATCCACCATTTAATTCGCAAAATACAAGAAATAAAATGGCCTGATCAACTCGTTACAACGAGTCTGAGCTTCCCGATGAACACGGAGACTTAGTGTGTCTTAGTGCTGTTCTTTTTATGGGGATTTCAAAGTCATAACAATCAGTTCTGCATGTTGCAAGTGAGAATGTATTTGACCCACAATCAGATGCTATTCGCATTGGATTGTAACTAATAAAATGATTGTTCATTGTGTATTGGTGAAACAGGTTTGCCTGAGCTTTGTTCTGGCGCTTGCGGTTGGTCATTGCTGCAACTACAACCCAAATATGGTAACGGTCCAGATCAGACCTAACCGCAGGTCTGATCTGAGCTAGAACACACCTCAGGTCTGATCTGAGCTAAAACACACCTTAGGTCTGACCTGGCACAAGATTGACCAGGAAAAGGTACGTCATCTCTGATGATCTCTTCCGATACTCACTTACTCGATCACACTCTCTTTCTTTGCCTTTCTTCTCGCGTTTGTCTGTCTGTACACGCCGTTTCGTCACTGTCTCTCTCGGTCTTGCTCTCTATCTCTCTACTGGGTCTGTCTGTCTGTTTGTCTGTATGTCTGTCGCTCTCTCTCAATCTCTCTCTCCGACTCTGTCTGTCTGTCTGTCTGTCTGTCTCCCTCTATATTTTTTTATTTTTTTTATCATGGTCATTTTCTGATGCTGTCTTTCTCTGTGCGTATCTACATGTTTCTTGCTTTCAAAATCTGTCTGTATATTTGTCCCTCTGTCCTTCTACTTTGATGATCTCACTTGATGTTTTCATCATGGACTCTGTCTTCAGTGCCGGCAGTGTGAATCGCCAAGTTTGTCCGGCTTAGATCAAATCCTTTAAAAAATTTCATCTCTCACCAATTTGGGCGGTAATTCGTCAGTAACATTAATATTATAATTAATCTCTAGAAGCAGTCGATATGTGCAAGATTTCTCATCATTGACAGCACCAACACCATCAGACAGAAGGTAGCATGCGTCAGATTTGATCATGATATGGTTATTGGGGTTGAGTAGGGTGAGGTCATCGGTTGGGTCTACTAGTATGGAGTTTTATCTTCCCAGGGTGACTATCGGACCTAGCAATTGGTGCTGGACGTTATTCGGTTAAAGTGCGTAGCTAACTGACGTTAGCATGCGCTGGATACGAGTGGAACACAAAATGCTCATGTAGTTTCTCCCAATTTTATATTCGATTAGAACACCCAGAAGGACAAAATGCTGCAGAACTTTAAAATTCCCTCTCAAACTTGCGTTTCGGCCGAAAATCTGTAAAGTTGGTTTTTTGCCTTCACTCGACTTCTAACTAGTACTATTCGACAGAGACACAGAAGGAAATATGAAATCTGTAACAAAGTTTTGTAGTCCATTTTAAAACAAAGAGTTAAAAGAGCTCGAACATAAATCGGGCAACAAATTGAGTATGTTAGAAGTGACGGGAGTAATGAAGTTGGAGCAGTGTTGGATAGTTTGGAAACGTTAACGCGAGAGATGAGGGCTGGTCTGAGCAGTTGTTGAGCGGCCCACACCCAGCGGTTGCGTTCCGAATATCGTGAATATGGCTATATTCCGGCATGTTTCCTTGTACTAGTATGCACAGCTTCTGTTCTGTTCTGTTCTGTTCTGTTCTTTATTACCCTCCATGGGATGGCCCTTGGCCAGTGGGAGGGAGCTCCAAATAATAATATTAATAGTAATAAGAATAATAATCAGTAATAAATAGTAATAGGTAGTACATTCATAAATTCATCATGAGAAAGAAAAGCTATCAGCACCGAAATAGGGTAGTGGAATGTTTGGGTTGAGTTGAAGATATAATAATGTCATGTAAGAGTAGGACATCTTAGAACGATTGGAGTAGTTCTGTAGGTGAATATATCTGAGGTGTTGCCGGTGGTTGAGAGGGCATGAACTGCAGGTGCATCTTGTAGTAGCGAGTTGGGAAGCGGGTCATGGACTGTTGTGCTTAGGAAAACAGGCGAGTCTCGACAGAGCCTTGTCTGAGGTATTGGTGTATTGAAGCTCCTGGGTGAACGCAAGTTGTAATTTAGTTGTGTCTCTGAGAACACCCGTTGCTGAAGTTGTAATGGGTCTGTCTTTGTGCGCAGTGAACGCGCCAGAAGTGCCAGGTGGTACTCTCGCCTACACGATAGTGTAGGCTAGTTCACTTGGGCGAGTAAGTGGCTGTGGTTAACTGGCTTGTATAATAGGAGGCCCTGAACGATTCGAACAGCTCGGCGTTGGAAACACTTCGCGTCATGTTCAGAGATGTATTCGTTTTTCTTTTCAGCTCTGCCAACATTACAAATAACATTCACTTAATCGCACTGTTCCTGTCTGTACACAGGATCACACATAAAACTACTATTTCTGTCTAATTACAAACATTGTCCATGGGGTCAACGTAAACATGTACATGAAATATTCACACCCAGGACGTACGCTAAGCACTGTCTAACAGCTTCCAATTGCAATCATTGCTCACAGCTGGACACCTCTTGCGGAGAAACACTGCTTCTAAGAATCGGCGAAGGCCGGAATAAAGATGATGAGGAAGTGTAATGTCCATGGCGCTGGTGATGCTAGTGGACTTCCCATGGTGTTCCACGTGTTGGAGAGCACGCCTGACGTTGCTCCTTGAAATGGTTTCGGCTACACCTCTCTGCTTCACCAACGTACAGGGTATTCAGCATCGCACAACTAGCAGAGCATGGAATAAACGAAAGTTTATTCTCGGATGCTTTCTACCGCCCGTTCTTGGTCGTTCTTGTCTTCCACTACAGCAGTGTAACCCGTTGAAGTAGGGTATCGAAGACTGCTTTTTAGTTTGGCATTTCGTGGATGATATGACAGAAAAAGATAGGATTGTTGTGTTAATGATTTCAGGTGTTGATATGTGGGTTAGTTGTATTCAGGGGTAGTTTATGTTGGTGGATTCGTAATAATCCATCTACAGGGTACATGTTCAGTACTTATTTAGCAGTGTTTCACTTGTCCTTGAGTTACTTGTTTGGACCTCTTGTGAGTATCCGCTCTTATGGAATCCACTGTCACGATCGCGAAATAATTTATAGTCCATGGGCAAAGCCTGAAAAAGCGCTTACTTTCCGAGTTTGTTGCAGTGAGAGGGGGCCAAGGTTCTCTAGTTTTGCAGAAATGAGCAGAAGAACACTTGAGAAGAAGCTTTAAGGTGGTCGTCGCGCCAAAGAATTGTCGAAAGTCGACCAAAACCTACTTCAAAAACTATTCCTTGTCCGGCCGGAGCTTCTCGCTCCGCGATCTGTGCTTGGCGACCTTCGGTGGGCCCTTGCATAGAGTAACCGGTGCACGTACAACCCGGCGGTTTTGCGTGAAATTCGACATACATGTACAGTGTGACAAGTCAAATCTGGACAAAGTTTGAAGTCCTCTAACAGAGCGGGTGTGAAAGATATGCGAGCATCCTAACTTGTGCCTTAAACTTTGTTTCTTTGGTAATGCTTGTGAAAGAAAATGGCCGCTTGGACCATGTGTTTATCAAGATGGATAGTCTGAATGAGCAGCAGAGGAGAAATCTTATTGTACAATTCTATGAAAAGAACATTTAGTCATCGAAAGTCCTACACGGTAGCACAGTTTGTGCGGTTGGGAGTTGCTCGAAGCACAGTGTATGGTGTTATACAGTCTTTTGAGAGAAGAGGAACAGCATTGGGGAGGGAATGCAGTGGTGGTAAGGCAGCGAAAATGACCAAGAAGGAGAGGAAGAAGTTGATTACGATGATCAGTAACAAGAAGGGTGTTACGACACCATCCCAACTCGCCGGTCATAAGAAAGAAGCACTGACATTGGACCAGAAGAAAGGAAAAATTCGGGCAGCGCAACTGGGGATCGAACCCAGGGCCTTTCGTATTGCGCACGAATGCTCTAACCACTGAGCTATCACGCCACAGCCACGACTACACGAACCATTCCACCTCCAGTTCCAATGCCAGCTCTACAGAATCGTGCTTTCCTCGTCGATTTATCTATGAAAATCCGTACACCGCACGATGTCGGTCATTGTCGGTCTATATTGCGGCATTGCAGTCACCCAGCAATGTGGCGCTGGCATTGGTACGGGAGGTGCGATTGTTCGTATAGTCGTGGCTGTGGAGTGATAGCTCAGTGGTTAGAGCATTCGTGTGCAATACGAAAGGCCCTGGGTTCGATCCCCAGTTGTTTTGCCCGAATTTTTCCTTTCTTCTGGTCCAGTGTCAGGGCTTCTTTCTTTCGACCGGTGAGTTGGGATGGTGTCGAGATTATAATAACCCAGTCAGAAAGGTGTTTTCCTTGTCGAAGGAGGGTGTTTCTCAAATGAAACTAAGCAAAAGGTTTGGTGTGTCTCAGCAATACATCTGTAAGATCCTGCAGGAAGAAGGGTAAAATATTACTAGCACCGGAAGAGTACTGAGCGGAGCCTAGAACTGGAGGCAAGACAGAAAAGGTGTTGTTGGAAGTTGGTGGGGACTTTTTGTCGGCCTTCATGTAAGCTATCATGTGTCATTATGAATGTTTCATCCGCTGCACACGCCCCTTGCTTTGCATGCAGTGACATTCACCAGATCACCGACGCAAGGTTATAACAAAGTGGTTATCACACCAATACCCACTAACGAACATGCTTGTTCTGACCCAGGTTTGCATGCAATTAAATTCACCCACGAGTTGCTATTACGACTCTAGATCTAGAGCGCTTCACCCTTCGAAAGCGTTAGCGTGCGCTCACCTGCTTTACCGATAGGACGACGTTGGACAACAGCGGATGTTATCGAGGGCCATTCGAAAAAATGCCAATATTTAAATTTAATTTCATTTTCCGTTCCCGAATTGTGGCCAAAGTTTTCCACCCATAGATCTTCGAGAAAGAATGAGCTAGAACTATTATCTCAGTGAAAGCACAAGCAGACCTGTCAAAAATGATCCAATCAACTACCATGCCAGTTTGCACTTATCGCTGTGGTAGTGGAGAGACTGATAGTGATACCAACGGAGAATGTGATTCTGACGCTAACAACCTTCTGTGGAAGACTCTGAAAGTGAATCCAGTGACCCAGAAGGGCCAGGCGACAGTGATGACGACGATGCAATTCGCGACGTTGCTCCACTCCGGGCGTCCAGTGAAAATGCTCAAGCTCTCTTGGAACGGCTATCTGTGCTGTGCCGCTGAAGAAGGCAGAGGTCGTCAAAAACACGGGAACGTGAAACTGAAACCTTTTTGCCGATTAGCCCCGGCGAACCGTACATCACGCAGCAGTAGTCCGACGGGACAATACTTATTCCTTTCTCTCTGAGCAGGGTAGAACTCTGACAAACAGGCCATTGCACAGACCGGGATTTAACCACAAACCTTGCTACAGGAGCCACACTAGCAAGACTATAACAACAGTGGATCAACCAGAGCTGCGAGTGAACGCCAGGTGGAAGGACCCGATCCAGAGTAAGGCAGCAGTCGGCGTTGTCTGCAAAGCGAGCTCCCAGCAACGGGCTACAGCAAATGTGTTATTTTTTGTCAAGAAGACAAGAATTCCACGAAGAATCGTCACATTGTAGAACCTTTAGTGTTATATTGCCAATTATGAACCTTGTGAAAAAGTGCTTGCAGCTGCAGATATTATCGTGGATGGGCGGTTACAGCTGGCATGTCAGGGAGGAGACTTTATCGCAAAGGGTATACAGTATCATATGCCATGCTACAGGAATGCCACTTGTGGAAAAACCTTGAAAGTGGCTTTGGTAGACTTCTCTTATCTCAGTTGAAGCTTCCAAAGTATACTGCACATCTTCACAATTGCTCATTCTATGTGTGCCACACTGATCGTTGTCAGTTGCTAACCAGCTTAGATGGCCGCAAAGCTCATGCATCAGATGTCATAGGTCTACGTTGCTTATATAAAGACACCGGCATATGAATTTTTCTTTTTCTATTTTTCCGTGCTCTGCGTGCATCCGAGAATGGTGCAGACACAGTCATTGTGCGCTCGCCAGACACAGGTATAGCATTTTTGCCAGTCAGGTCCCAGCTTAGCATTGCTGCACACTGGCACGAAAGAGCGGAAACGTTTCACCAGCTTATCAGCCATGGCTCATAACCTCGGGCAAGAGGTATGCCATGCTCTCCCCGACCTCCATGCTTTACTGGCTGTGACAGAATCAGTGCCTTCTCTAGTAAGGAAAAGAAAATGGTCCTGAAGCTGGTTGTTGATGGGAATAAGGGAGGCCATCCAACAACTGGGTGGATCAGTCGTTGCAAATGACAATCTCTTCTCTGCTTGCGAAGACTTCGTTTGCTCACT
>JAOWAW010035796.1:6324-17495 GCA_028565695.1 Nicola tetela | reverse complement strand
AGATTCCCAGCCTGAGAAATCTGCAAAAGTTGCCTCTTCCACAGCATCGTGGAATGACGACAGCGAAAAATTTGTTACACAGCAGCGGCATGCCCTTTGTGTCTGCTCTCGCTCATTTTCTGCCTGACTCTTGGCCTGGTCATTCGAAGCTTCCAGCGACGGCACTTTCGTAGCCTGTTTTTTCGCCAGCGACTTTCGACTTCCAAGGAACGACAGGCATCGTCATCGAGTTTTGATCGATAATCCCTATTCTGATCGAGCCCTGGTAAAGAGTTTGGCTCAGAAACCAATCCTTTCGAGGAACGCAAAAGTTGATGACCGGCCGCCATCCCAAAACTTGAAAGAACGCGAAAGTGAACGCCAACGTGAAAGTCGCAGCAGACGCCACACCCCTGGTGAAAAGTGCGTTCAAATCTGCTATCGTTCATGCCGCGTTCGTGCAAAAGTGCGGTCAACGTCATTTTCAACGCCAGTTTGACCGCAGGGTGACCGCATCCTTAGTACCAACTAGCACCAACTGGCACTAACTAGACATTTAGCATGCGCTTCTACAGTGTCATATATGTCTTTGTTTTGTGTATCGTGAGTTAGTATTTCTTCCATGTATGCTTCTGATAATCAAAGGGCAGAAAACCGGTTTAAGCATGTCTGTTAAAGGTTCCGCTTAGTTCGATATTGTATTGTGTGTTTTCTGGATTAATTGGTTATAAATTTATAATTATTATTCCAAGGGTTTCTCAGACTAATGTAGATCTACTTAGTAGTGTAATCTTTTAGCGTTTTCCACCAATTCTGCTATTCTGCTTGCGGGGATTTCCCTTCTGCGTCTGCTGTTTCTTTGCATAGGATTCTGGCTGCACTTACGACACAGCAAAGGCAGAACCAATTGAACTTAGCCAGTTCCAAAGTCATGCCGACCAAATTAACTATTATTAATGGGGACTTTTGTTTGTTGCCAATTAGATCTGTTGGAGAATGTTGATTAGATCATGTGAAAAATGCCCAGTTCAAAGCAATGATGAAAATGCCAAATGCCAAAATGGGACAGAATAGTGTTGTTAGCATTTCTGTATGCCAGTGTGTCTGTGTGTGTGTGTGTTTTGGTCACCTCAATTAATTGGACTTGCAACGTTAATGAAGGTGAGCTACGTTTTCATGTCTTGGTCGCTTTTGGAAAATCAACCATTTTATTTCTTGAATTCTTATAGTTTGTGACATCATACAGTACCGGTGCTGCTCTTTAGAAGCATGTTGCTGAATGCTATCATGTGTTATGCTGAAATGTGTAGACCTCTCCTTCCTGTCTTCATACAGCATCTGCCAACAGCAAAAGCAACGAAGTTCATGTAAGGAGATCTAAAAGGATATAAAGGTTCCTGTCAACGTGAGTTACCTTAGCTTAGGGCTGCTGTGGGTGGGTCCTCGCCCTTAAAATGTAAGCTCACACTAATCATTTGAGTTTCGATCGGTCATGTGGGCATGCACAGGTGTGCATCCGACTAGACGTGTTGTGCGTCGCAGGTTTGCACACACTAGCTGCATGACTATGGGTGGTCAAAAGTGTAGGTGCACTGCGCAGATGTGCTGGGGCCATGTTCTCAGTATAGTTTCCTGCTCGTTCAGGCCAATATTAAATTTCCCAACCCTTACAGGAGGTTAAGTTTTTATTCCTAGAATTCATGTGGTTTAGTGTGGAGGTTGTTTTATTCCTTTTTTTATGTGGGGTGCAGACATGTATGTGTGTGTGTGTTCCATATCTACCCGCCCATTCCAGACACGTTCCATTGTCATTATAATTCTGACATTATGTCACCAACAACCTGACCCACACATCCTGTGTTCCAGCTAATGGCACAATAATACCATTATTATTTCGCCACTTGGTTGATCTACATTGTAGACACCATAGAGTAGAACCTGCCTTGGTCTTAACAAGTCTGGGTCCATGGACAGTCAAGAACTACAAGTTAGGTAGTGTAGCAATATCTGCTAAGATAGACATTGGGGCAGGCTAGTGCAGTGTGGTGTGGTGGTGGCGTGGTGTAGTGTGTCGCAGTGGTAGTGTGGGATGGTATGGTGGTGTGGTGTGGTGTGGTGTGTTTATGTTTGTGCGTTGTGTTTTGTTCTATATGTTGTACTGTACACGTGTTTGTATGGACGGACAGCGGGGCCAGGGAAACTAACACCATGGTAAGTTTAGGCGTCGGGACCCACGCAAGACACCGAAGACAGAACGAGAATTTCAATACAGTTGAACCTGTCCTTGCGAACACCTGAGAAAAACCGACACCTCTAAAATGTGGACAGCTTGTTACAGTCCTTTTGATTTTGTGTGTTTTGATACACATGGACACTTAGAAATGCGGCCACCTGGGAATTACGAAATGTGGACACATCCAGAGCGACCAAGGTATCATTTTATATGGATTTGAACCTGGCAAATACAGACAATACAGGCATGTGGTTTGGATTTTTGCTTGCGGAGTTTTTGTCATACCCACATACGCATGGCACCGGCCGGTGCACACATACATAAAAACATGCATGAATGCATGAGTGCATGTGTACGTAATGATGGCATTGATCTTGACTACATCTGCCGTAACACAACACTTGCGGCGAAGCTTCGCACAAAAAGGTCGCTCAATCTAGTCGAGTAATCCGGAAAAAGCATCTCACTTTGTTTGTTTTCTGCTCACGCATTCTGGTAGTTGACAAGATGACGTTGTTAAAGCGTAATACATGTATAGCACAAAAGAAGCTAAGATATTGTTTCCCTACATCATACCGATCAAAATGAGGTGTATATTGTGTAGAGGTGAGTTCAACTGGGAATCAAAGACACCTGTAAATTAAGGACACAGCCTCAGTCCCCCTGGTGTCCGTAATTCCCAGGTTTGACTGTAATTTCAGGTGTTTACACTCAAGCTGAAACAACAGCAGACATCAACGCAAGACAATGCAAGGGTGGATGCACCCAGCCGAAGGTATGGTCCCACTTTTAAGTTTTTTTTTTCATAGTGTTACTGTGTTTATCTAACAACTTTTGAGCTTTCTGCCAGCCACTTTGTGCAGCAGGTTACTTCTCAACAAACATCTTGACAATGGCCAAGGACTTCTCTCACGCCGTACATTAATACCAGCCAAGCTAAGCTAAGTGTTCTGAATTCTTTACCAACTATCTGCGCATAGCATTTCTTGTTCGTGGCTTTCTAATTATTTTCATTGATTCAATTTCCTTGTGAAATTTTTTTGTTGACATTCCAGGACATCAGCAGTAATCTTTGAGGTCAGGTTATCTTCACAGTCATGATTATGGCAGTAACGTCAACCATGAGTATGAGAGTGGTGTCAACAGGTAAACAGTCGCGATTGTTTTAAAGCGTCAAGAAACAGTGGCACTAAATTTTCTTAATTTCTTTTCCTTCACTGTGCAGCCCGTGTCACGAGAATGCTGTTGTTTCTGCCTTACAGCTACCAACTAGTTGTGAGTATATCGGTACCAAGGAGAAAGGAATGCTTACTCAAATTTGACTTTTTTTTAAAAAACTGATGATATTTCAATTAATTGTTGTCTGTTCTTGCCTGTTCCCATCCTTATAGCAGCCATGGCCAATGACCTCCATTTACCTGCAGAATGCAAGTGTCCAAGGTTTTAGTAACTCTTTGAGCATATTTTAGGGTTTTGTAGGAAGTAGCTTATTGAAAAAAAGAACTTGGCATTTGGCCTATTTCATGATGGCTTTGGTAAATCTGGGCAAAAATTAGGAATAGGTAAGATGTTGGGAAGGTATAATCGCATTCGTATTTGAAATCAGTCAGCTCGATGAAGACTTGGATTGGAGAAAAGAGCAAGCTAAAAGAGGGAGGATCCCTGATGGGTAAGTGGTCAAAAGTGGGCAAGCTCCCTTCATAAGGATAATAATGATAATCATCTGTAAGGTCATGAATAAAATTGAACATTTGATCATGTGTGTATGTGTCCATGAGTATGGGCTGGGGAATTCAACATACTAGCATTATATAGCACACACTAGATGGTACCATGGTTACACGAGAATAATCTGACGTAGCAGAATGATCAATGGTGCTCATAAATTATAATTATATTTTATCCTTGATGACACTAATAAATTCTCTTTGAGCTGTTGCGCATGCGCAGGCCCATTTGTTACTCGTACTGGCGTGGTAAATTAACAGTTGTTATAGCTGGCCTAACAAGTTCCATGAATATAAACTGGTCCAGGTGCTGGGCCCCATAGACCCGGGCCTGTTCATAAAATAGCGGCCGTGCCTCTAGCCCAGACCAATGCGGGGCATTTAGCCATTACTATTAGTACTAGTATTCAAGATGGCAGAGAAAAAATATCACTTTATTACACCATTAATACCGCACATTAGGCTCTAGTAACTGTGAATAACTATCCTCATAGCAACAAGAAGAGTCGCGCGGTCGAGTAGGCATGGCTCGCTGTAATTTTGATCGCTGCACGTCTATCCACTATGCCCAATGATGCGGTGAGTTTAAGGTTGCTGGTGAGTTTCGACGACGGCCAGTACTGTGTGGCAAAACGACACACAGAACCCCCTGACTATGCGCTATCCGGAAGAATGTTGGAAATCTAACTTCTTGCCAACTGAGCTCAGTGAAAGAGGAGCCAGAAGTGTCTCCTCGCGCAACGGTTAGTGCGTTACACAGCTGTACAGATTACATCACTATCATGGATACTCACGTGCATGCAGTTTTCAGGCTTGTCCAGTTGTTACATAGGTTATTATTGGTTAACATGTTCAAAAGCAGACCCTGTCAGATCTACAAACCATTCGTGGTTTGCCATTTGCTCAGTGCATATGAGCCCACCCACCCTCTCTGTATATGATTTTTCTTGTTTTGCATTGGTTTTGCACTGTTCAAACTACTGTGGTTTGCTCGTGAGCATACTGGCACAGCCACCACCAACTGGTAGAATGTTGTCATGTGTTTAAGTGGGCGAGAACTGTTGCGCTCTACGATTGAGAGCACTTCCTACTCTCTTGGAATCTCAGGCGGCACAATCATCAGGCTGCTCAAGCTGGTTTACGGAAAGGAAGGAAGCTGACATTCCTTAAAGCAAGCATTTGACCGTCTGTTAAGGAGTATTTAACTCGGATAAAACAGACAAAATGGACCGTAATTTAAAAATGGAGCAAAAGTCTGTGAAGTACCCTTAATTTTGTGGCTTAGAGTCTGAAAGGTGCCTGCCAAATTTCAGGTCACGGTCTATAGAATGAACGACGGCGACGCAGTAAATTATGAAATTGATACTTTTAAGTTAGATGGCCATTTTCGGTTGAAGCTCTCCTTCAGTCTTTCTGAAAATCAGTGATTGAGCCTTCTATGAAATGCTCTTGAACACCAAAACATGAGGAAAACGGTGGGACATTCGCATGATGAAGTTTCAACAGATGGCAAGCCTGAGAAGAGTGTAACCTTACAGTACCGCTTTTGCAGTTGTTTACAGTATATGAAGCCCTGACCTAATCGACTTTATATGCCAGGTATATCCTGAGTGCAATAGGGATTAGTCTTCAATACAAACGCTTTTGATGTATGGGTCGTAACAGACATCTGACGCATTCTGTATGTAAATATGTGTTTATCTTGTGTACACCCGTGTACTTCCATTTGACTCCGTTTCCGGTCTTAGGGCACATTCCTTGTACATTAAGTGTTTCGATCGATATTTGTGCGGGCTTTTATTCTTTGTGCTGTTAATGGTGTGCATTGCGATGTTCTTTGCTTTGTCTGGTTGTCACAGAAAACTAAAAGTATCTCTGAAATTTGGTCACAAAATTTCCCTATATTTATGCTCCTAGTTCAAAAGTTGGGGTTTATCCACCTTAAATTTGCAAACCGCGCGCTGAAGATCAACACATCAAGTTTTCGGAAGCATCCGATTTTCGGAAATTTCAGAAAGAGGCAAAATTTCTGAAATTAATGTCTTCTGAAGATTTTTGTCGCCCATTGTCTTCAACAGCGATAAATTTTCGGAAGTCCGAAGGTGCTGTACTGTATTGTGCCAAAACAGCGGTTAATCCTGAAGTAGCAAAATGCTATCTGCATGACTGCCGCAATATAAAAGAGTACAACAACCTTCGAACTCGCTCTACAGTGTACGATTATCAGAAGGCGGCAGTCGCTACTGCAGTCGGCAGTGAGTTGCAGTTTCTACACAAACTGCCCGCGCGTACCAGATGGCGGAGTACATGCACGCCAGCGGCGACGCGTCGACGACAGTGACATACACAGTTGATCCAAAAGTTAATCGTGAGTGTCAAGACACGCTAGCGCCCATTTCCGAAAATTTATCGCTTCTGAAATGGAAAAAAAAAAAAACAAGATTTACGGCATTAACCTGTTCTGAAAATGTGTTGATCTACAGAACTATTAATGGCCTCGACTTCCTGCATGCAGCTGGTGAAAAAAAGCATACAATTGCCATGTACATATGTCATGATGTATACGAGCCATCAGTGCAGCGGTGCTTCGATCGGATAGCGAAAGCAAGCGCATTAGGAGTGAGTAGTCGATCCAGTAAGCTTGGGGCCGGCCGAGAAGTCGACGCCTGGTACATGGCACGGGCGCTGCATTTATGCATGTTATTTGCATGCACGTTATCTACTCAGTACAGCTCCGTACAGCAGCAATACATGTACTTACAAGCCTCAGAGCAGCCTAGCATAACCCAAAGCTTCAGTGTGCAACAATGCAATCAGCGGATTGCTTCCGGCTTCAGTGTATACATGCGCTACATGCATATGCATGGTCTGCGCTATAGAGCTAGCTAGCGGCAGCCAGCATGCACACGTGCACCACGCGGCCGGGATCAAGCAAAGTATCCATAGAAACTCAGGCCAGCATTATATTGCGCATCTACGTATATATACAGCTTTACAGTGGTAGCAATGGCGCTGTCCATGTGCCTGCACCATGCATGTTGCCTTTACGGATCACCCGGTCCTGGCCTCCTGTGCCTGAGCATTTATGACAGTACTTCGCTACCGTCGGAATCCGTTCGCTCGTAAAGCGAAACTTTCGCTATGAAATTCTAGTTAGGCTATTGCGAGAGCTTCTGGACGAGTGCGTATGCTCTTCACGGCGTGCTCGTTGTGCGATGTCGCTACGCGGTGGGCTCGCCGAAGATCGCGAGTGCATGCGCGTTGGGTGAGTCGGCAGAAGCTGGAGAATCATCGACGGTGGGTGCCGTCTTAGCGTGATGCATTTTGCTTACTACAAGCTGAAAAAGCATCGCTTTGGTGATGTAGTCGGTAAAGTCTGAACCGGAAATGTTGCTTGTGTATGTTTACATACGCCAATCTCGCTATGGGAGTACGACGGGGAGTTCCATGTGCATCAGGCCTAGAAGATGGCTAGGTTGTCAGTGATGTGCGCATGCACGCGCACATATCATTCGCTTATTAGTGAATCAATGTATACAGGAAGGCAGCGCTGGCACTGTCGCGAAAGAGATCCCATGCATGGACACGCGCAGCTTGTAGAAAATACTAACGTGTTTTACATTTAGCAATTGGTCTACGGAGGATTTGGGCCTCTGCTGGGGCATGCACTATGAAAAGCAACACGTTCTTTTCGCGCAGCGGTTATCACAACCAAGCGTACATAGTCGAATCGACCCTCTTGTTCGATCAAGCACTTCTAGGGCACACTGAGCAGACGTGAATACGAGGACTGAGCAGACACAGTACTCAATTGGGCACTCCAAAACATTGCTTTCCTTTTTTTTCTCTCGTTATTTGACATTGAGAAATCATAGACGGTAAACGTTAACAAAACAAAATTACAATATCCCATCAACAAGAGATAGAAGTGCCGAGCATGAACTGGTGAGGAATGTCGTGCTTATATTTCCTTCAACAGTAAGTGTTCGCGTGCGTTTTCCCTTTTAAATCGGAAGGAAGTCAGAGAGCAAAGGAATGCGTGTAGAGTATATCCAACATAATTTTTTGCAGTTTGAAGACTTGAATTTTGCCAAGCAGAAATCACAAGTTGTTTAACAAGGACGCTTTGTGTGCACAGGTGATACATCAATGTTCCATGGTACAGAGGAGGAGTTTTGAGAAAGATGAGAAAAAATCCCAAGAGAGATTGTAAAAGACTCAAGAAGAGCAGAAGCTTAGGCAAGAAGGTGATAGAACAGGGGCTGGCAGGAAGATTAGTAAATATAATAAAAGAGAGAGATGTGAGAATCAAAATGGAAACACTCAGTGAGAAGCACTTCAGTCCATGGCAATAGTGTGGGTACTTGGCTCAACAATTTCGCTTTGAGTGTGATCACAGCCAAGACAATATCACTCCATTCAACACCGCTACCGAATGAAAGCTCAGGAATTGCACACTGGTGACTCCGATGGAGTCACTCAAAGATACCAGGTGCAAACCCACGAAAAGGCTATTTTAGCATCAGCTGTCGGATCTGCAGGACACAAACATGAAGTAGTGGAATTAGTGAGATTAACACATGAAAAAAAGAATCCAGAAGAAGGAAAGCAAACACATTTAGTCAAGCATGAGCAGCCCAATGCATCAATCACACACTCAAACTGAATGATTCCACCAAACTTCCCCAATCCTGTTTCCCCATTGTCACCCAGCTAGTGAGTTCTCAGTGCTTGCTGTGTAGATTCATGCCATCGCTGACAAAAACACTGAGTGCTTTATAGAAATTCACCACAAGCAACCATAGAAGCTCTATGCTAGCAGCCAATGAATCCACCAACACACATCTCGCTAACTAAGATAACTTCATGAATAGCTGCCGGAAAGCCATTGTGTACAGGAAAAAACTAACCACCCTTACTAATTCAGGCATTGACATCATGTTGAAAGATGAGAAAAGTGCTTAGAGAGGAGATGATTGATGAACTACATCATACGTCATTCCATGAAATCACCATTATTTTTATGAATCCATCTCACACCACATAGCAACACATTGTCATTTACTAGGAAGTGAATTAGCCTTGATGAGCTAAAGACCTGGTGTGCGAAAAACAAAACAATGCAGCAAGGATGTTCTTGAACCGCTGATAACTCACCTGCTTGTTCCGACAGAGATCCTTTGGTGTGTCACCTTCACTGTTGACAAGAGTGGCATCGGCACCATGACTCATCAAAATGGCCACCACCTCACGGTGCTCTCTCCCGGCTGCAGTATGTAGAGGGGAACTCCCTGAATAGTTTGTGGCATTCACCTGAAGAAGATGGCAAGCTCTTTGAATCAATCAATTTCTCTCTCTCTCTCTCTCTCTCCCTCTCTCTCTCTCTCTCTCTCTTTCTCTCTTCCTTTTATAATCTACTACAAAAGAGTGAAATGCTGGACTAGTACCATCATACCATGCTCAGAAAAGCCATCTTGTCGTGACAATGCTCTGAGGGATAACAATGATAGTTATGCCTTCCTCAAAATATTTAATATTTCTTGATGTGTTTCAAATGCAGGAGTTTACCTTACAAAGAGGCACACTATTGTGATAGATCAAAACATTCTACAGATGACACAGGCCAACTTCATATCGACAGAATGCCTCACATACATTAGCTCCAGCATCGAGAAGATACCGCACTAAAGGCAACCGTGAGCATTCCACGGCATGATGAAGAGCAGTACGACCAGCTGTGCCATCCTATGTACATGTATAAACACATGGAGACAGAGAGACACATACAAACACAGAGATTACACACCATGTATTTTATGTGAGCAACTTGGTGGTACCAATCTAACACACCGAAACAACCGGACTGCTAGCTGAAAGAAGGAAATTTTTTATTTATAACAGAAGTCAATTGTCTTGTGACAAACTAACAACTCTACTACTCTTTGACAAAAACACAAGGCAGATAACTACAGCTCCACCACACAAGGCTCATCTATTTCCCAAATCCGTTTCTTTGGTAGTCCACCTCTGCTCCTCTAAATGCACAATGCAAACAAGAGCTGTCTATATGTACCTAGATACTCTTCCACCAGCTTGATCAGACCTTCTGCTGGCCTTGCTTGGACTCTCTATGCAAACGGCAGTTGCTCATCTCCAGGGGAATAAAAGTGATTATGAACACATGCATGTTGGTTGTGTAAGCAGAAACCTGGCAGTAGAAATTCTGATCAAGCTGCAGAAAGAAAATACTTTTTGACTAAGTCATCTGCCACATTACAACTCCACATGGTGGCCAGATAGACACAGCAATATCAACACAAGGCCAACGTTTGTTTTCTTTTTGACGAGAAATAAGCTAAGTATCTGTTTTCCATTGCTAGTATTGTGTGATCATTCAGAATGACACGTTCAGCGACAGCAGACAAATTGATGCATCCATCTTCTGTGTGCGCATAATGCTCACACCCTCTAATTTGGGTTGCCCAACCTTTTTCACAAATGCACACTTCTGGACAACATTTACATTTGATCTTGTAGACTATTCCGACTTCAGGGTTTGATCAAATCTTGGAGGCCTAACTCTTTCTTTCTGTAAACCTTATTTGACCGTAAGAATGCCAGGGCATTCCTGGCCAAAATGTTGTCTCCAAAACCGTGAGCGGTGGTGAATGAGAGCATTATTTGCTGCTTTATTTATTGCTGTTCTTTGTTGGCTTGTGTGTAATTCTGAAGGCTTAGGACTAACAGCACAGCAGATCTTCGCAAGAGCTCATGCTCTTCATGTTGTTTTATGAGTACCTTGCTATCAATGTCAGCACCAATCTCTAAGAGAATGTTGATTATTCGGCCGTCATCATGCAAAACAGCGAGGTGAATAGGAGCATTTCCTGCAGACCACACATGTGAGAAAGAGCACAACTGCAGACGTGCATATTAAAACAAATGTGAAGAACTAGTTGTCATAGCAACTGGTAGCCTTGAGATAACCACACTTATATATCCTTAGAAACCTGACTGGAAAACTTCTTTGATAAATGATGCACATCTTTCTTAAACAGTTTCAATATGCCTGTCAAAAGGCTTTGAAACACTCTTCTTTAAATTAAAGTCCTAAACATCCTTACCCTTTATGATACGATTTCTTGCATTAATGCATAAATGGCACACATTCAACAATCATTTAATGATTGAAAACAGATGTTCAAACACACACACACACACACACACACACA
>JAOWAW010035685.1:0-17499 GCA_028565695.1 Nicola tetela | reverse complement strand
GAGAGAGAGAGAGAGAGAGAGAGAGAGAGAGAGAGAGAGAGAGAGAGAGAGAGAGAGAGAGAGAGAGAGAGGGAACGAGAGGGAATACAGAAAAAGATATTTTGACAACGTTCAGTCCAGGTGACAGCTATCGTAACAACCCTTCATTTATACACCAGATAGTTTGGCAGCCCAATGGGCCAAATAGCATGAGTGGAACTCAATCAATGGTCACCCAGAGCTCTCTGCTGTAGTGAAGCATGCTTACACGGGTCATCAAGTTGACTGAACACTGTTGGGACTTGTGAAGGAAACCCCAATTGTCAGCTGATGAGTGAAAGAAGCATTGTACATCCACAGGAACCAGAGGAGCAGCATCAACTGGGGCAGAGGTCTGGAGATCTGCAACATCTGCTAAAGGCTTGATCCCCAGAGGAGAGCCATGCCTCTACTGTCCATCCAAAAACAGCGTAGCAACCGACCACTAAGTACATTGACAACCCATTTGACTTGGTATACAGCCATACATAAACCCACATGATAGTAACACCCAAACCAAATTAATGTCAACATTGCAGCAGTTTTTCTCTTACTATTTGTTAATTTCGTATTGCATATGATAAACCATATAGAGTCAAGTCTACCAAATGCATATACATGTACTTGCACCATATATCAGCCAAACAATATTGCATCTCCAGCAGCTTCTATATGTTTGTGCAGACTGACAGCAGATAAACTAATAAATCTGACCTGATGAAGAACCAGGCTAAAGGTCTGAAACGTCACAACAAAAACTTAACTGTCTGGTGTATGAATGAAGGGTTGTTATATTAGACAGAAAGACAGAGAAGCTTCTTGTCTGTCTGAACAAAAGAGGACACCTTGGTCAGCATGAAATCTGCTACAGAAATTGAGAAAAGTCCAAATACCTCTGTTTATTGTCAACACAGTCAATTCAGTTCTCACCTCTTTACTACATGGAGGTGCTGGAAGCTTCATCAACTTGGTTGGATCTGTGACAGCAGGCCTCTTGCTGTTCGCAATCAAAGATGTGAGGGGTGTGCTCAGGTATGAATGTACCTTAGGCTGCAAAACACCCAATAAAAATGAGTTAGGGATTTGGAAAATCGCATGAGAAGCTGAGAGGAAAAGAGGGCGGGGAAATTTTCAAAATAGACACAAATGGTGAAAACACAGTTCCAGACACAAACACACCTCTGCCTTCTTACTGTTGCACAAGCAAGAATAATACATACCCGAGGATGGTGCTTGGCAGCCATGATGGGAGGTACACTTGCTCTATCAGTCGATGACCCTGTTGTGACTGGGTTGGTTGAGGATGGACGGTTCTCTGCAACAGACAATGCACCATCCTTGGAGAGCTTGGACCTGGCTAGAGCTTCGGTGCTATCCCGCACTGGCGGTGTGGAGCTTACAACAGAAGAAGAGCTCGCAGATGAATGTGCACCGCCAGCAGTTGATGCTGGTATGGATGGCCGAGATACAGGTGACAGTGATGGCATGCAAACATATGTTATTGTATGCTGAAAAGAAGTACAAGATACACAGACCAAAATTAAAAGAACTGGCAATTTCCATCAGTTCTCCTGCAAAAATGACCCCACATACAAAAATAAAATGAAAGGCACACAAAATTCAGAAAAGTCTGCCCCTTCAGAATTATTGGAATTTCTTGCAAGGCAACAATGGGCTGTTGTTGCCTTGTGAGAAAATTGCATTATTAAATTGCACATTTGATTAAGCACCAATGCCCAGTCTCTTAGAGTGAACTTGCAAGTACAGTGGACCTTGGATAAGACATACCCCCTAGGGAATCCCAAAAAAGTACGTATTAACCGAAGTACGTGCTAATCATAACTGCATGATTAACTATGCACGGGACATCGCACATGCACATGTACATCATGTACATGCGGTAACAGTTAAAATCTCCATAAATTCAATGGATTTAAAACGCCAAATACAAAAAGTACGTACTAACCAGAGATTCTTCCGCTGGGGAGGGCATTTTTAGTACGTTTTAACTGAAAGTACGTCTTAGCTAAAAATAATATATGGCATTTGTGATACCTGGCTTTTGGTTATTCCCAAAAAGTGCGTGTTAACAGAGTGTAAACACTAAGCCGGGTACGTAGTAACTGAGTTCCCTTGTATTCTGCAGGTAAAAGTGATGTGAAGTTTTGCACATTCCAAATGAAGAATGAGCCACAAAAACAATAGGGATGTACCAAAAAAAAAAAACAGCATAAACTCTGAATGTGAAAATAATAAACACATGTAGCAAAAATTTTAGTGCAAATAAAAAAAACATGACTTTGTTAACACAATGAACATACATGAGCTGCAGTTGATGTGATGGAAGGCAGACCTGGCACGCTAGTACTAGCATGTGACAAAATGGTGTCACTAGGTAGACTGACCTGAGCACCGACACATACAAACAAACCACAGAAATACGACAGACAACAAAGCAGTTTCAAACAAGCTCTGAGCCTAAATAAATTGACAAATGATTTCAGCAACATCGATTTGTATATGGTTGAAACTATTTTCTTCAAAGATGTGGCAGCAATAATTTCTTTTATTAACTAAGCGACTTGAATAATAAATACCCCGGAATATGTTAAAAACAAAACGCTAGACTACCCTGCAGACCTATCTAAAATAAACAGAGTTGGTGGGATGAAAAGATCATGACTAAAATTAATATCCACTTTTGCTGAATTTAAATTTCACGGAAGGGAAATTCGGTACTCTCGACCAAACTAAAGTATAATAATTGACGTCGCTTACATAGCTCGGAAAATAAGATAAAGTTACCTACACATATCCAAAACGAACATAAAAAGGTAGAGACAAAGGATAAAACAAGAACTTAACCACGTACGGGCTGGCTGGCGTGAAGAGAAGAAGGTGGGCCAAGAATGCTTGAAACGTGCGCGGCACTGGTGGCTCTTAAAGACGGTACCTGGTGCAACAGCGGTGGAGGCAGACCTAGACTCTCGTTGGATAATTCGCCCGTGTGAGCCCTTGGTGGAGCCACCTGTACAAGGGGTGACGGGGTCGACATTGGCGCTGTTGATGAAGCCATGATCGATTTCTGGAAGAAGAGTCAAACATTAAGCCCTGTCTATTCGTAGATACTCTGCGTACAGAAGCTGCCACAACAGAACGAACAGGCTGGTGCTATGGCCATAGTAACTGTTCCTAGAATAGTTTACAACCACAACTATGGTTCACCAGACAAAAAGAACAACAAAACTGAAAAGCAACGTTAAATTAAGTTTAATCCTTTACATGGAAGAGACTGCAAAGAAAAAAAAACCTCCCAACCTATATCAAACTACAGACTGTAGTTACAATGAATAAACGACCTCGGTACGAATCCAAGCACAAGTAAGAATTTACCAGAAGCGAAGCGACACTAAATTATTTCTTTCCTAGGACTGTGCAAAGAAAATACATTCCGAACAATCTTTCAACTACAACAACAACAGCAAAAAAATTCTGAAAGACTTTGCTGGCAGGCAGAGGAAGAAAGCAGTAATTACTCCGCAAAAGAGCATGAAAACTGTCCCCTAACAACAAGATCGAAGTTTGCAACAGTTGGAGCAAAGCTACACTTTGAAAATGAAACATCTCTAGAAAACTCTGCTTAACCCAAGAATTCGCAGGGGGAAAAACTTATAAAGACCATTAGAATCACATACCAGCGCTGGAATCGTTAACGCAGTGTTTCAAAAATTGAAAGAGGAGATCGAACAACAAAGTGATAACTTGACCCAAAGTACAGAAAAAAAACACCATCTGGCAATGTGAAACTTAACGATCGACGCAAAGTTTGCCCACCTTTGAAGAATCGACTCGCGGGTTGCGCGACTCTTTCTGAAATCGCCTACTTGCCACCAATAACAACAATCTAGCTTGCAAAAGCGACAGTGACTGTTTTCCAGGGGGAAAAGTAATCTGTCCTTTTCGACAGCATGGGCTGACGGAGTTTTGGGTGGTTTGTGGGGACTGCTTGTATAGCTGTAAGCGTGTGTAAGATACTAATATGCATACATGTACTGTACATGTAGTAGGCTCACTCAGATTGCCATTGGCGTTGTGTAGCTAAATACCGTAGACTACTACTATATGCATATCACCATAAAAATGCGATCGATATGGCCAACTTCTCCGGATCATGAAATGTAGACCAATCGAGTAATCGAAGGCTAGATCGATTAGGGAGGTTTTGCTGTACGTAATCTGATACAAGATTACGTATGGAGAGGACCGTCCCGACGCGCGTGCTTTCTCATACGTAATCTGTTTACTGGGAGTACTGTACGTATAGACTATGTTTCATACGGAGCCCGTTCCGTAGCGCTTTTCGCTTTGGGCGCCAGGCTCAAGCCTCCCAAACCTCTTTCGTGTTCCATCTTTCGCAAATTTCCTCCTCGATCAGCACCAAATCTGAGCGAAGTCAGGATGAGCAGGACTCTTTGAGCGCCACTTTTCACCATAGCAACTGCACACTTGTCACGAAAACGTGGAGCAAAACATAACTATACGTATCAAGGCGCCGCAGATTACGTACGTAATTTCATACGAAGTATACGTGGAGCAAAACCTCCTTATTATCGCCATGATCTGCATTACTAGTATGCCATGCCAGAATATTGGTATACCAAGGTATGTCAGGTATACATGATGTAGACTACATGTACTACAAAAATGGAAATTTTCAGCGGCGTAATATTTTTAGGTCACTGCAAAAGTGCAATGGTGGGGGCTGGTCTGGGAGGACTTCCACGGCACTGCTCGACCTGACCAGAGAGTGATTATTAAAAAAAAAAAAAACATAATTAGGTAAAATGGAAGAAATACTATTAGATAGAGAGAAACTTTCAGTTTCGGCTGAGTGTATGAGCTACATGCTTTAACATAGCAGATCAAAACATACATGTATGTAGACGCATATACTGTAAAAAGGACTTTCTTTTTAGGTAAAAACGGAGGAAAAACAATAGGTAGAGCGAAATTTCAGCACATCTATCACCTGAGTATATGAGCCAGCAGTAAATCAAAACACGTACATGATAGTATGTGTTAAATTTTAGGTTGCGTTTAAAATTACAGTTAAACTCTTCTCACACCAAAATTACCGAAAATAAAACTTCACCGAAAATTCCCAGTTTTACTGCATAGTTTGTGTGTGCCATAGGTACCATGCCATGCCAGTATATCTGGTACATACAGTAGGCTAGCCCTGTCCCAATAATGCTGGCACTATTTTAGGCACTAAATGGTGGTTTGAGCACTCAGGCACTAATGGCAATTTTCAGAGCACTATTTCTGTTCTCCAGAGCACTATAATCAGACAATTTCGGTTCTTCTTACTTGAATCCTCGGATGGCGCTCGTGTAACAAGCATGTGTGTGTCCAGCCACCAACTACTTCTTGCAGAAGTTTAATGTCGAGCTATACACAATCGTTTGTGCTTTCCGCGCAGCAAGAATGATGTGCCCGATGCAAGTTCAGGAGCTGCAGCCTACACCAACATCAGGTGATGAGCTAAGGCTATTTCCATTTCTGGATGATGGCATCTGTATCAATGGATTGAAGGAGGAACTGCCTGCATACAGTGCAACAGCGGAAGCCAGTGTTAGAAAGGTGGACCCACTGGTCTGGTGGCACAACCATGCTGAAGATCTTCCACATTGGTCTTCTGCTGTTCGCAAGGTTTTGCTTGTGTAGCCCTCCTCTAGGATGCTGCACTGGAAGACTATCTTGAGGCGCGCATAATGCAGCAATATAATCACCGGCCCTGACTGAATAAGATCTAGAATTTGAACAGTTACACCCAGGCTTACTGAATTTTTACTTATAAAGTATTACCAAACTGCTATGTTTGAGCTGAATCACTTTCTAGCACTATCTGTGATTTTGGGCACTTAAATGAGCACAAACTTGTATTTTTTAGGGGGACGCTCAAAGCACTAAACCCTGAAAAAACTAGCACTGTTGGGACAGGCCTACAGTAGGCCCCAAATGCTCCTGCAGTACACGTAACGCCAACCTGCTCTGCATATTTCCTCTACTTGATCAAACCCATGTTGTCCTGTCTGTTTCTCTGATGTATAATAGAGAGATGGAGCTTGATGAACATTGGAAGGAAGGGCATTCCACAAAAGAGGCGCATGGTTTGAGAAAGCAACAGTGCCTGATGGTGACAAGTTTGACCGAGTCGATTGACGTGTGCAATGTTGGCAATCGCATTTGGTTTTGTCGTCGTTCTGTTACTTTGTTGGCTGGCCGTAGATGGCATAGTTTATGACATTTGTCGGATTCTACGGTAGCCTTCTTCATATATGGTCGAGTTCGACTGGGTTGAATATTGGAGTCCTCAGCTGTGTTGATGTGCCTACTAGTAGCAGCGAAGTACATCCCATCGAGAATGGTTCGTCAAAACTTCTCGAGCACAAAACTCCGGTCCTCAGTCCGTGGATGACTGATAACATCAGAAATGAAGTTAACACTAAGCACAAGCCCATCAGCAGTATAAAAAGGCGATTTCTGAGGGTAACTGGGCAGCCATTAAGAAAGAGCGGAACAGAGTTTGTAACATTACTGCAGCTGCAAAGTCGGTCTTTGTCAATAGTGTTCATATTCCTGAGCATGATCATAATAGGTGTTAACCGGATGATTGGCAGCATCAAAATTGCCCTCACCTACCCCAGCTTCTGAGATGCATTTGTAAGGAAAAGCCAACCTTTATCCCAAGCCCTGAGACTGGAAACACAGCTACATGTGACATTGAAAAGACATCGTTTTTGAACAGCTTCTTTACCACTCAGGGAGACCAGTCTGCTTTTGCGGGTCCAATACCTGCTGTGAAGTCTCCGTCAACTATATAAGACAGAGCTGACCCATTTTCACACTAGTCTTGAGCACTGTAGAGAAGCTTCTTGCGGATGTTAACACCAACAAAGCAGCAGGCGACGATGGCATCGGATCCCAACGATTGCTCGGAAACGTTACCTCCTCAAGTTTCGCGTGAACTTAGTAGAGCTACTACTATATTATTATAAGCTCACAAGCGCCTTGTGTACTCAGTGCTCACGAAGAACCTTCAAGATATAAGCCACTTTGCCATAATCTTACAGAAGGATCGAGCCAAGCGGCCGTCAAAACACTGAATCTATAAACAGAAGGGCTCCCGGAACAATCCGACCAACTATCGACGTCGACCGATCTTCCTTCTAACTAAAGTTCCAAGTGTTACTTTGAAGATCCTCGAAACCGTTGAAACCGTTATGAGTCGGCAGCTCTATTCGTCTGTAAAAGATTTCTTCCCCGCTACTCAACTCTGCAACTTGTTCAGATTGTTCACGAATTCAAAGGCTCTTGATCCCCGGGACACCGTTCTAACGTGTTTTCATGATTCTCCTCCAGTACGATGGATTAATCCGACATAGCTCGAGCATATAGTGCTGGCAGCTGCTATGCCGTATCAAAATAAAAACCTGCTTCCATGAGCCAGACGGCAAAGTGTACGACTTAATTAATTGGCGAGTCCGTCCGCCGATCTCATCGGGATAGCGGGATACCTCAAGGATAAGTTTTAGGGCCTCTCCTATTCCTTATCTCATAGTATACGTTTGACCTGCCTGACGTTGTTCCCCAGTAAAGATGCTGGCTGCAATTGATTTGCGAACAACACCGCGCTGATAACCATATCAGCTGACGCCGAGCCCACAGGGAAGAGCCTGCAGAATTCAGTTGATGCCACAGGCTGTGTGGCTATATCGCACTGGCGATTAACAGCAAACACCGACAAAACAAGGGTAATTCAATACGAGACCTTCCTCGGTATTAGTCCGTGGGCCAGGCCGAGAAACGTACGGATCCTCCCTTCTTGACCTCCGTTACAATTGTTGTACAACATTGGTTTGATTACACCAATAGGTAGGTATAGCCCTAAGCACCCGTGTTTCGCAAAAAGCTATGGAATCGGAGTGTCCAAAGTTGACCAAAAAGAAGGTTTTTGATTATGCCCCTTCGAGGCTGTAGTATCGATGAAAACGCCATGGCAACGTATTAAATTGTATGTGCGGACATACAAGGGAGCGTCACTTTCAGTTCAACAGCAGTTGCGAGCTATATAGCTATAAGCTTTTCTTCATGCGGACCGACGAAGAAGAACTTGAGAGCCCACCAGCGAAGGTCCCCCGCATTGCCTGTCTTCGGACGAGGAGCAGTTTTGCGCGCACGGACCTGAAGTTGTGCTTGTTCTGCCAGTTGGTGAAGCGAGACCGGCGAAATCGCCGGCTGCTGGTGGGGGAAAAGCTCGTTCGCTGCGAGGGAGATTCCACTCCGGACACTCTGTTCAACGCTGCGGAAGTTAGAGGAAATCACAGAGGTCAATTAGAATTTAAAGGGCATGATTTGTGAGCAAAGGACGTCTCTTATCACCGCTCGTGCTACCAAGCCTACACGTCTTCACTGACTCTTCACATGCTCTCAAGAGGATCGTCGAGAATGAGCTTGCCGACGAAGATCGACTGCACCCGAGACACTGGTGCTCGACAAAAAGCCTTAACCGCTCTTTTTAAGTTTGTCCAAGACGAGATTGTCGCGTGTCTCCTGTCAAGCCACGATCAGGATCGATCTGTACCTGACCGCGAAAAAGAAGCCAAAGGAGCAAAGCGAAAAGACCGGCAGAAAACGCCATGGTGGTTGAACCAGGAGGTGTGAAAAATGATGCACAGTAGCCAACCTAGGACCATCAAAGTAACCAGCTTTCCTGTTTGAGTTGCACTTTTAATTTTGGTGTCACATAGAACTTTGAAATATCGTGTACATGGCGGCAGCTTTCGCTACTGGCAAACAAATCTTTGTAGTGTGAAAATAAGGCAGTCTCTTCCGGTTCCGCCAGCAGGTCATGTGCGGAAAATCAGGCTTGCCATGCTGCGCCGTGATTTTCCCCGTAGTGTGAAATCGCCTTAAGCAAGGGCGGTAAGGGAGTCGACAGCTGCGCTTTGCTGTTTCAGTGTTACACCGGCCGTTCGTATGTGGTCGCAATGGATTCCGGACCGGAGAAGCCTGCGTGATCGATCGTGAAAACATATCAGCAGAGTCTCGATTGCGATGTTTACCGAGAGGAATTAAGAGAAGTTCGTGAGAGACCCCTCGACAAGGCTAGGTTTTGATGTTGGAGCGTAAGCTCGAGAAAGAGGCCTTCAACCGCATGCCACGCATACACTGTCAGCAAGTCAATGAAGAATATTAAATAGACCGCACGCTTTCTTGGTGCTAGTGCCTGCCGTTCGCGAAAACGTAGATTGAGCGCTTTGAAAAAGCTGTTGTGACCAACGGCCTCTTTAATGAGTTGTAGAGGGTAAGTTGTGCTTTTCAGTTGGGACGACTGAGGGTATTGTCATGTATTCGATTCCGGACCGCGTTTCGTTGCGCCATACCCGTGCAAGTCTCTTCGTTTTGTTCACATTGCAACGTGGGAGGGTGGCCTCAGGATCTACGGGTGAGTGCCAACGGGAAGTTCGGCATTCTTGCATTAGTGTCTGCACCGACGAGTCCGAGTTTGAGGAAAGGTGGTCCGCCTGCCGATTTTCGGAACTTGAGCGAGGAGAACAAGCTGAGCTCCGCGGGCATTCTCCGGGAGACATATGCATTGACCTTCTGACCATGCTTCCGCTACACCAACGATATGACTCATATGAGCCCAGCCACGATAGGTGTACGGACTTCGACGGCGGCGGGCCTTGGAGCGCTTAGAAGCCGTTCGAGTTGCAGTGGGGATAATCAACAACGAGATGCTATTGGGAAGGTGGAAGATCGGAGCAGATGTCATTGATTCATGCTCTTCGCCTCTCATAGCAAAGATGAGCCTTTTTGAACGCATGTTCGAAGCCTGATCCTTTCATGCCTCAGCAGATGCGGATCACACCCCATGCGACCACAACATGACGGACGACGAATTACCGTGGACTCCGAGAAAGGACTCTCCTATAAACAAGACAGAGAGTGGAGCAGTGCCAGTAGATGACGAGGATGGCAGTGGGACAATATTTGCAAACGTCTCAAGCAGCTCAGTCAGTCCTACTGAACAATCACTATCTGCACTTGCAATTGGTAGTTTGAAAAATTTCACTTCAACTAAATATAATCACTAGTACAGAGAGTAGTGTTACCATGGTAACAGTGACCACTAGCGGCAAGCCAGTAACGGGACATGATTGCGACGGCTACACCAGCAGAACTGGTCAGGTCAGTGACCATGACCATGACACATTATCCCAATCGTGTCTGCAAAATAGCTGTTCGACCTGAACGACGGCCTACTGGTGTTAGAAGACTGGTGATTGGTCTGATGTCAAACCGTCTCACTGAAGTCATTCTTCTACTCACATGCTTATACCAGTTTGTGGAGTTGAGCTATACAGTCGATTCACATGAACTTCACAGCTGTACGTGATCAGTTTCTGCACTTTTTCAGAATCGCAGCTTCTCTCAAGTTTCAAGGCCAGGCCATTGCTGCACTGTTGGAAGAACTTGGTTGGCACCATGTGCCTGTCTTTGTGTCTGTGATGCCTACGGAAACACTCTACTAGAAAAACTTCTAATTTCCTTAGAGCAATGAAGACCAGAGGATGATAAAAAATAATCATTTCGTGTTGCACTTTCAGGAACTTTCTTGGCTGATGATGAAGAAGACATCCCTGCGTTCCTTAGTAGCCCAAGGAAGACTCAACTCAAAGCCGTCGTCTTGTTAGCTTCAGAACGCCATGCTGTGACCTTCTTGCCATGGAAACAGCTATCAAAGGAACATGTCTGATTACCTGTGGGTGGGCACTTGGAAATGGATGACTTCATCAGGAGTGCTTCAGAATGAAAGACTACAGTGTGTATTACCAAGAGGTGTGCTGAGTGTAGTACCAGCACCACCTCTAGATAATTTGTGTGGAAGAACTAGAAATGGATCAAACGTACTCTTCTGGAGCGTCTTCAAAAGATACTGAAGTAGTTCCTTCACCACCTCTGATTTCACACATTCCATGGTGAGGATTTTCTGGGAAGAGCACTTTGACTGCATCTTAACTCAAGAAACAAGCATGGCTTTCAGACAGAACAAAATGAAAGTTCTTCACAGAAACAGCTATGCCTGCTGCATCTACCATGATTTACCCCCAGCAGCAAAAGTACTGGTACAATATCCACTTTGCACATTGGAAGAAAGTCTATCTGGCGAAGTTTTCCTTTTGAACAAAGCCTGTCTTCTCATTTATACAATTTTGTTGCTGCCAAAGGTTTAAGAGAAGTACTCAATGCAACATACCTTCTGGGAACTGAGAGAGGAAATTTTCACCTAACGATTAATGAACCAATCTATAAAATATGTGGCATTTTTGCACGTAAAACAAGCCACCTTAAAACTGCAGATGCATGAAGAGGACTCATATGCCTTCTTAATAAAATGGCAATTCAGAACAGTCTTGGATGCCTGGATTCAGCGAGTGGTAGTGACAAGCAGACAACATTTGGGATTGCAGCTGTAAACTACACTTTCAGCATCCAGCCGAGAGGGAATTTCAATGAAAAACTTGCTATTTGAATGCGCTTAGGTTTGCAATGGATTACAAATAGGATCTTTGCGATGCAGCATTTTCAGCAACCCAAGGGTGTTTCCATTTGTGCCCAAAATGAGTGTCCCCCTGGAACAGAGAAAGATTCTGCGAAATGGTCAACATGCACAGTTGCTGTTGGTCTTGTAAAATATGTTCCAGAAGAAGAAGTTCATTCAACAAACCTCACCAGTCAATGTGAGGATTGTTTAAAAGGCTATCGGCCAAACAAGGATTGCAATACTTGCCAAAAGATCACACCTACATTCTACACCACACAGAACACAGCATTCGAGATCTCAGTGGGGGTCAGCACTAGTTTTCTGGCTGGAATTGGAGTACTTTTTAGCACTGGACTCATCTACAATTACAGAAATTAATTGGCTGATGTCAATGCTCACTGCTATGTGTTCTTGCTGTGCCAAGCATTGGCACTGTCTTTGAGTGTCCTCACATGCACGTCTCCAGGTGATGGTGTGTGTACTGCTCAACTTCTGTTACTTTGGCCATGGCCTTGTGCGCTTTACGCCAGCTGGATCTTCGGCAAAACAAATCCACTAGGAACTCTCCAATCACTGGCTTTTACACCAAGTCATTCTCTCACAAAATTTATGAAGAAATCGAGCAGTTGGGCAGTGGCTAGTTGGTCAGTAATCTTTCTGCTTTTGTGGGTAACTGCAGCTCTACCAACATGAGAAACCGTGGCTTTGTACAAGGATAATGAAATTAGCGAACTGAAGTGTGATGTTTCCTCAAAAGTAGTCGCTGTCTATTATGTGCTCACCCTTCTTGTGTTTATTCTCATGACAACAGTGGCCTTTTTAAGTTGAAGATCTCCAATCACACTGAATGAGAGAAAATATGTTTTCATCGCTGCCTTGCTGACGACTTTGCTGTGGTTGTTCTTCTTACCAGCCACTTACATTTTGGACAAGTTAGGGCCAACAGTCTTGTGTCTGATTTGGCACATTTCAGGGCATTGTGGTTCATGTTTGTCTTGTCTCTCAACTGATTTACTCCATTTTCTTTGAATACTCAAACCTAACAACTGTAACAGACGAATTTGAAGTGGCTCTGCCGAAGGCTACCCGCAGTGTGTGTATAACACCATGGATCAATGCAAGAGAAAGGCAACAACCAAGTAAAGCCAGAGAGCCACCGCGGGACGTTTATCCTGGTAAATGTAAACTGAAGCATGAGAAAACAATGTACATAGATTTTCAATAGACCTCTTCTGCTAACGCCATTCCACAGGAACAGGCAGAGGATGCCACTGTGAAGAGTGGAGAAGTGGCAAAGTTTGAAGTAGTTGATGATATGAAACCTGTACTACCGCTGAAGATAACGTTCTAGTACAAAGTCAAATTTGTCATCACATTGAGAATATTCATCTTGGGTGCTTCACCTCATATAGCTACATGACAGTGGTGCAGCTAGCATGTAGATTTGCATCCATATAAGCATTGAATTCGTGCAGTGGTGATGGTATTATCTGTATCGCAAATGGGAGTGATGCAATTTTGTTACTGGCTTGTGTGGACACATCATGACAGTTTCACATGCAGAAAAAGAATAGAGGTTGATGAGCAGCATTATGGTTGTGGCATAAAGGTTCACACCAATCTACTGAGCACCCATCTTGTCAATACACACAAACATATACCGTACATACTATTTTCATAGGTAAGTTTACCATGGCCACGCACACATGTACATGCGAGACACATACACTGATCCACATACATGCTTACAGCTCCAAGTAAGGAAACGCTAGCTAATGCTACAATGACACATGTGTTCTGATGAAGCAATTCCAGCTTGGCTGTTTGCTTATGACGATCAATATATTCTAGGTTCCAAACTAAAAAAACTTAATTATCTCTTTCTGAAGGTCTGGCATGTAGGCCCTTGTTGACCAAGTGTGCTAGCATATGATTTTTAGCATAATTAGAAGCAAACTTGAAGCATAATTGAAGAAAAAAAGCAGAATTGAAAAGTGTTAGCATAAAATGCCGCAAAATGAGCATATTTGGCATATTTTCCTTCCCGGTCGGGCAAAGTGTCATGAGTACAGCGCAACACAGCACGAATCTGCTCATAGTCATGTTGCGAGTGCCAATGCACGCAATCGAACAATTAATGTGTAAACCTACATTCGCTCACTGTCAGCTCTCACTGTCGACAACAAATGTCTCACTGCACTGAGCAGGCGTCGGCGACGCTACTGCCTCAGGCTCGAAAAGCCCGTGTGTCCCCACTTCAGCGCTGCTCAACAGAGCGCGACCCACTTCAGTGAGGCTCAATGGAGGCGCATCTTAATGGCGCGGCTGCCTGCTTCAGTAGAGCGTTTCCCAATTCAGCGTGGCTCAAGAGAGCGCGACCCAAAATTAGCTCAACCCAGCAGAGCGCTTCTCAATTCAGCGACCAGATGCCCCTATTCAACGCGGGTCAAGAGAGCACGACCCCAATTCAGCACCGCTCAACTTATCTGGTCTTCAAAGATTTGCTTCCTGAAGAACCCTGCGGATAAGTTTGGTCTTGCATTGGAAAATAATTGGTATTTCTATAGTGGAGTTAGCCGGCCATATGAAGAACGGTTTTGCGGTTTCGGCAGTATGTGCGTCTACTAATACAGCGGTCACCGATATTTCGGAGCTTTGCTGCAAATACATAATACAGCGGTCACCGATATTTCGGAGCTTTGCTGCAAATACTTGTATGTTCAATTTCTTTCCGACGAAGGCGTCAGAGGTGTACACCGATCTTCAACGCTTTTGCAATAAATTATGTCTTTTTTCTCCTTCACTCTAGCGTCTTGTATGTATTTATTTGCATGAACTGATTTTATTACTCAGAATTAAACATATGAGAGTGAAATTCTCCAAGGCCGTCAAGCTTTTTAAGTCAATAATGATGCTGCACTCACAAATGATGCCCATCAATCAGTGACAATAATCACAACGTTGAAATCTCAAACTAAAACAGTGATAAAAACACTCATTTAAACAGACTCACTACTGAGAAAACTTTGAGTGTTTCTGAAGCAAACCCACAACTGCAGCCCGGAATTTGAATCATGAGCATGAGGTTCCCAACTGAGCTGAGCCCTCTTACGCACTGAATTAAGACGTTTATACTGTGGTAACTAATCGATTTCCTCCAGTTACTTGTAAAACTTGTAAATTACCGCAGACAAACCGAGTGAGAATGACAGAATCGATTTGTCTGTAGCCGGCGTCAACGCAGGTGCAGAGCTCGTGGGACCTGCTTTTGTTGTATTGGATTCGGTGGAGGCTGCTTCTGTCGTTGCAGTGGAAGCTGTCTCCGTTTTGGACGGGCAGACCAACACTATCTCCTTCACAATTTTGTCAACTGTTTGCCAGAGGTTTCCCATGTCTTCCTCGTAAACTTTCAGGTATTTCTTCGAATTGCTCTCAGCTTCTGCGCATGACTGAACAGAGCAGTTAAGCGAATATCGCTCGTAGCTTCCCTTCATTGCCGTGCCGCAGTGGAAGTCCTGAAATTGCTTATTATTCTGATCGATGATGGCTTTTGTTGAATTCACGATGAAGTCTTGAGTATCGGTGGTTGCTGTGAATCCTTTCACACGTAACTTCCAAAAGCGAAACACCTTCTTCGGCGAGCCGGGCCCATCCTTCCAGGCGTTCCATTCCTTTCGTGATGTCGTCGGTGCAGGAATTTCTATTTTCTTGTCGCACGTGTTGGCGACACCACGTCCAGTAAGATCGAAGACTGCAGCTGTGCTGTTAGGGTTAGGGTCGTAGACAAGGGCGTTTGCGGTGTACTCGAGAAACGTGTAGTTGGTGAAAAGCACGTTGTGCCAATTCTCAGCATCAATAGTCTCTTCTCTAGACATTGACTGGGTATTGGCTTCCCCGATGAGCACAACGTCGTATACGTAAGGGTGGGAACATTTTAAACTACCAGGCCACGCCGATTGGCAAGCTTTTAGAATAACGCTGGAATTGCAGTTCACTAACATGTCGACGTCGTTCGGAGTCACGCCAAGGAACTGGTCGCGTACAGATCCCCCAAATGGAAACGACAGACACTTCCACGGAGGCTTTCGCAAGACATCCATCACGTCGTAAACAGTAGCCCCGCCCAGGCCTGGTACAAAGCTGTTTTTTAACACCCAGTTCATGGACACTGTCACATTGTTCGACTTACCCACGGTGACGTGAGAAGAGTCCCAGGGCTTGTCGAGATGTTGAAATCCAGGCGGAAACGAAAGACTCGTCTTGTTATTAACAAGGCGATAGTCAGAGCAAGCACTAGCTTTTTGTCCTGACGTAGTGAGATCTCGCTTGACAACGTGGACTTTAATAATCGTACAGCTCGCCGTGCTGAAATGCACCGTCAGTAGAAGGCTCAGCTCGAGAATTGCCGAGAAAGAGCCCATCATGTCGTCGCAGTGGCTTCGACCAGTGTTTGTACGTGTGACGGCCTACACGCTAAACCCGAAATTTCCACAAGGAGCGTTGCTCTTGCTCAGGTCAATCGTGCAGACTCAGAATCCACGATGGCGTTTCGGCGAAATATAAAATCAGTGAAGAAAGACGACAGGTTTGCGCTGACCGCTGCAACTCAGTTCCTCGTGGAGGCTAGGAGTGTTGGGCCTCCCGCGAAGCGGCCACGCGTTGCCTGTCCGGTGTCGGCACGCTGGGCGAGGTAGCTCGAAGAGGCGGTTGAGCGAGCGCACACATACCTGGTGCCCTATGTCGCAATGAGTCCGGTAATTTAACGGAGGAAGCGCAAAAAGTACAATGGCGTGACCTTAATTTGCCACTTGTGCACGTGATCAGGAATCGCAGCGCGTACACTATGTGACAAGTTGATCTACAGGGCGCTCCAGTGCGTCACAGAGGAATCACAGAAGGTTCAGTCGCGTGACAGCTGGGACAACTATGGCAGCTGAGGATCGCTGGTAGCTGATCGCAGATCTGGAGTCCTTGGCCGCGTACCGTAGCTATAGCCTACCAACAAGACTTGCCACTTGTAGCTAGATCATAAAGCGAGCTTGCTGAAGATTTTCTTCGTTTCTTCCATGTCCAAAGAGTCATCCTGGTTCCACGAATGATTTGACAGCTTTAAATGGCATTTCCACAGAGCAGTGCTGTGCCTAGGGTCCCGGTAACCTGCGACACCTAGTGGTTGGTGGATCGCCGGAGTATTTCTCGGGGGGTGTCCGGGGACATGCCCTCCGGGAAAACATTGAGACTTAAGGTTGCTAAACGCTACTTTTTACCTCCTGTGAGCTGGTTTCCACAACAATCTTCTCATCTGTGTTTGGCTATAAAGTTTAGATTCAAGGAAGAAATCGAGAGGTTCACTAGCCACAGAGAAGCGTATTCAAATATGCAATGAAAGAAAAAGAAAACGGAGAAACCTTGCTGAATCATTGAATAGTGAATGGAAAACATTTGGCTGGAGCACAGGGTAATTGGAGTGCTTTTTATTCTAATGGTAAAGTTATGCCATGATAGAGCAGTTAGACGGTGCACGTGGACTTCCTTGCACGCGCCGAACGAGACACTGCAATGTAGACTACGCAACACCACAATGTAGACTACGCAACACTACAATGTAGACTACGCAACAATACAATGTAGACTACGCAACACTGCAATGTAGACTACGCAACAATACAATGTAGACTACGCAACACTACAGTGTAGACTACGCAACACTACAGTGTAGACTACGCAACACTACAGTGTAGACTACGCAATACTACAGTGTAGACTACGCAACACTACAGTGTAGACTACGCAACACTACAGTGTAGACTACGCAACACTACAGTGTAGACTACGCAATACTACAGTGTAGACTACGCAACACTACA
>JAOWAW010035574.1:0-17501 GCA_028565695.1 Nicola tetela | reverse complement strand
ATATTAAATATCACAATCAATCAATCAATCATTTCGAGATGTTCCTTTAGGCACTTCTTGAACAAATATATTGAGTTTGCGTTTTGGACCTTTGCAGGCAACTTGTTCCAGAGGATAACTGCTCGTGGAAGAAAACTCAACAAGTACTTTTCCTTTGAAGCGTATGGGACAGGGTAGACCATCTTCCGCAGATTGTAGGACTTGTAACTGTTGAATGGGTGTGGTAGGAGGTTAGTCAGGTAGGATAGGGCAATCTGGGCCTTGATCTTAAAGAAGAGAGTCAGCATATGATAGCTGAAACGGGTCATAGCCATGTGGCTTGCCTGTGCATTTGTGTTTATATCTTGGCTGGCAATGGCTGCAACTTTTTCATGTGCCTCTTCAAGAGCCTTGTGTACATACAACTGCATGGATAGCTTAGAGTCCTGGCGAAAACAGGGGTGTATTGGAAAACCGCTGTATCAATATGAATGGATGTATGGGTGTATATGTACATATACTGTACATGCAGACATGTGTTGGGACACGCTGTGCACTTCCTGTCTGTTTAGGTGGCTGATGTTGGGGATGTGCCTCTCAATCCATACAACTTGTTGAAGAGCGTTGAGAAAATCGAGCAGTTTGTCCTGCACTTGACCAGATATGGCTGCAGAGCTTTTGCGCTAGGTGGTGATCATACACTTACGCTGCCTATCCTCCGTGCCTTGCGGCATTGCCATCAATCGATGGCCCTTGTTCATGTCGATGCACACTCTGATACAAGTGATAAGATGCGGAAAGAAAAGACAACTCATGGCACAACCTTTCGACGAGCAACGGAAGAAGGCTTGATCATTCCAAGTAAAACGTTTCAAATTGGCCTGCGTGGAGGAGGATACTCTCCGCATGACTACAGCTGGGCGAAAGAGAAGGTGATCTATGTAATTGGAGTATCTGTTGTATTATGTCATGCTGGCTAGGCAGAAAGAAACATGGCCGTTGATGTTTATTTGCCCTGTTGCCATGGTTACTACCTCCTGAACTTGAGGACATGTATACTACTATCACGTTAATATTTCATTAGCACTCTGAACTGTTGACCGAAACTAAAGCCCAGTTGCTAAGACAACAGCCGTATGGGAGGCGGAAAAAGAACACTTGCAGGTTGGTATTAGATCCCAAGTCATAATCCTCAGTATAGGTCTTCACGACTCTTCAAGTTCATGACATGTTACTTCATGTAAATCGGCTCAGTAGACTGCTGATACTGCACGCATGCATGCGTGTGTGTGTGTGTGTATGTGTGTATGTCATATGAAAGAAAGTATTGCCTCAAAAAGCAAATAGCTGTCTTATCAAATAGCGTAAATATGACGTCTTACACTTGGCAGGTCCTGTAACATACCAAGAGTTGACAACAAAAGGTACGCTACAGGCATCCCTCAAAGGACCACCAGTGTATCCTTATTACAAATTTGGCACTGCAAGTAGAGTTAGTGTACACTTCTCCTTCACAGGTTGAGCTCGATCTGTGAAAGAGAGATCTACACATTCCCTGTTTGCAGTTACGGACTGTGATCAGGATGCAGGGGCACAGTACCCCCTCCCCCCCAACAGAGACCCATCACCTTTTCCTACACGTGAAACATTCTGCATTTCAAACAGAATTGCGCCACGTACGGTGTGCTAGAGCACTAGGTGTATGATAGTAAATCTACTACAGTAAAACCTGTACAGTGTGTGGTAGTATATCTACTACGGTAAAACCTGTACAGTGTATGGTAGTATATCCACTACAGTAAAATCTGTAGTGTATGGTAGTATATCCACTACAGTAAAACCTACTTTTACTGAGATTTAAACAGCCTCTCAATAGCAACTCCATGCAGTCATTTTAAATTTTCGAAAAAATTCCAGGGGTGGCCCCTGTCCCCCTAACCTCCTCAATTAGGAACAAGCTTGTTTAGTGTAATCTCCCTTCAGCCAGTTCCTGGATCCACCAGAGGTACCAGTGTGTGCAAGTACACTGATGCATGAAACATACTAATATGCAGTATCTGTCGATTGAGACTTGTCTTCACGTCAACGAAGCACTTCAAACGTGCAAAGAGCAGTGGTGACTGTGAAAATAGTCTTGTCAAGCAACTTAGCAGGTAGAACATTCCACAACATGACTAACCGGTGCGTAGTGCATCCGAAAGTAAACAAAGGGAACTGGAATAGGACATGGATCAAAATGCCCAATACTTGACACCGTGCATTGCAATCGATGGCGCAGAAGCAAAGTAGTCACCCTAGCGGTGTGACACATTTGCTGATGTGAAGTCATAATTGGCACACACAGACACACATGTGCACCCACAGTAGTTAGTGTACAGAAACCAATCGTGAGTTCCCAAAGGCCTGATAAAGGTTATCAGTGTGCAAAATGGAGAGTCACAGCTGGTTATATAAGGAAAATATCTGATTGATAATGGTAGTTATAATAGAGGTGTCTCAAATCACCCAGGTCCCAGCACTTGTTGATATCTGCAATCGCAGTGCACACATGAAAGCGGAAGAAAGATAGCCAGTTGAATTAGTTGTACTATGATCACCTGCCTGGTTTCTTTGGTGACTAGTAATATTGTGTATCAAGGCAGAAGGGTTCCAAGAGGTCTTACTCTGCGTACCCAGACCATCAAATGCAAGCAAGGCAACGTTCAAACTGCAAGGAAGTCATGACACCGACACAAATCACATGAGAAAAAGTTTATATTCACGTATTAAACAGTTTTCAAGAAACAAAAAGATCAAGTAAGATGCATGTCCTGTTCTATAAGCTGATGTTGTAAATGTGGCAAAGTCAGAAACATGTAAAAAAAGTCAATTGAATCAAAGAAAAACTGGTCAGATCATGAGCAATAGAAAAAGAAAGTCTGCGGGAGAGTTACAAACTTGATTGGAATGCAACATTTGTAATGAAGACTTTCCACATGTTTGTGGACACATTCATTTTTTCTAGTGTATGTGCCTATTGGCATAGTTGGCTTCAACTTCAAAACCATGCTGTGTGTTGTTGTAGTTTTCTCACGGTGATTTCCTCTCTAGGGTTTTCGATTGATACCGGCCACAGAGTGCTGGAATAAGTCACTTGCTCCACTCATGGAGGAAGTACGCCATGTAATTGGCAATAGTCCTGTGTACATCTCATTTGATATTGATGGTCTTGATCCGGCCTATGCTCCTGGCACTGGTAAGCAGCTGCCCAATCCTTCAACTGAATTGACTTTTTTTAGTAACAATAATCTGTTTCAACCATGCATTCACGAAAATACACTGAAACCAATCGTGCAGGAGCTATATATATATATACATGTCTGTCAGTCAATTTCAGTGTTTTAAAGTTTTTCTGCTGATATTGTCTTAGTTGGTGGCGCTGTTGTCTCAGATAGTTTGTTGGATATTTGCCTTAATTTTGCAGGAACTCCTGAAATTGCTGGTTTAACACCAGCGCAGGGACTGGAGATCATACGTGGTTGTCGTGGTTTGAATGTTGTTGGTGGTGATTTGGTGGAGGTAATCTAGAGTTAGTTTTTTTCCTTCTGTCTTCTGGCTTGCTTCTTTCATTGACTCCATCATGCATTACCTTTTTTTTATCAGTCCTGTTCTTTCTGAAGAGCTGCTGGGGTGCACAGCATTTCAAAAGTAGGACAGGACATCATTTTTGTATTATCATGCATACAAGCCAAAGAATAGACTTTATAGTGAGATTTCAAAATATTATTCTGGCAAATTGAAGGAATCGATCATGTCATGTAAAAATTGATACCAGATTCAGCCATTAAACTATATTTCGAGGTGGAGACTAAGGCACAGCCTGCTATATCAGTATATGTACGTACAATAATGTGAACGCCGCAGGCCGGCAACTACTGGTAACAAAATTGAAGTTCTGGGTTAGATCCAAAACATCTTTGTCTGCCTGAACATGACCTTGGGGTGGTGACTGGAGACTGTAGCGAGTGTATACTAACCACACATTTTATGCTCATTCTGTATATGATGTTATTATATTGACTCATGACCACATGTACAAATTCAGTAGACCAGTATGGCCACATGACACTTATAGGTAAGATGTGTTTGTGATTGCAGTGCATGCGTGATTAGGCCAGCATGGTGTATGATATCAACCACCAAAGTCATGTATTCATTTTCTTCGTGTAGTATTTGATTTGATGTTTCTTCATTGCTCAGGTATCACCACCATATGATATGGCCGGAACAACTGCACTGACCGCTGCCAACCTGCTCTTTGAAATGCTCTGTGTTCTTCCCAAAGTCAAGTACTATTGATCAGATGGATTGTTTCTGTTAATCCTTTAACATGAGTCACAAACACGCTATATCCTGTGAGCTTAGTTTGTCCCATGCAGAATTCTCAAGCTGCTTATGACATTTTCAATCTTTACCATCTTCATGTTCCATACTGACTACCAATTCTTTTATCAGAGACCAGTTCTTGATTTTGTTGAGATTCTGATCATAGTTTGGGTCCCTCAAAGTGCCTGAGGGAAGTAATTGCTCCATTTTACTTCTACCACGAGTTTACTATTATATACATGCCAATTGCCTTCCTCAGTCTTGTCAGTTTCAATATCATTCTTTTCTAGTCTGTTATTTAACTTGAATGGTGGGAAATGTATATAGCCTGTCGCACAACTAGACATGGGCAGTACATACCTGAACAATGTATGTTTCAGTAAATGCACTGCTTCAGCTGTGCTGACAAGTACTCCTCCGAATGAGTGTCAGTATGTACTGAGGCTTTTCCTAGCTGATGAGGTAAGTCACCAAAGCTGCAGAAACAAATGGTTTGAGCATAATTGTAGGACTGCATTTTTCTGATCTATCTTTGCATCTCTGTTCCACAAAGCATATTGTGTTAAGCTGAAAGATAACACCGAGCTTCGAAACAGTTGTACAAACCTACTGCCTGAAGTCAAGGGCTTGTCAGATGTATACTGTCTGTACAGCAGTACAAGAACGAGTGAGTAAGCAAACATTTACTCTATCCAGCCCAGGCATTTTCAGAGGGACCTTCTTTGCCAGACCAACTTGGGGAATAACTTCAGGGGAAGGCTCAGTTAGTCTTAGGTGATAGACCATTTGCTGATTGTTGCAAATTTGTACAGAATTAGACACAATGGTCTGGAAGGCTCTTGATCTGCTCCATTAAGTTAGGAAAACACTATACTTGATATCTCAAATTTTTGAGAGTTGGCAAATTTGTACTTTTGGTAGAGTTTTCACCATTTGTATGTTTTTTTTTTTCAGTTAAAAATGAAATTTCCCGTGATGGTCTGTGCACTACTGTACTACGAGAAGTCTTGAAATTATCATAGCTGGGTTTCTTTCTTTTACATCGTAGTTATTATCAGCCTTATGGCAGAAGAAAGGCTGGTTGTCAATCATTTCTCACTTTTTTCTGAAGTATATTAATTCTTATTAAGATTTACCGGATGGATATACAATTTATTTACGTACAGAGGTATGGATGTGGTGAACGGTACAGCCTTTCTGTAACAGTTGGACTGCCATTGGCACAATGGGATATACATGTTGTTATCAATACTACAGCATTGATTCACACGTCATGACATGCCAAACGTGACCAGGGTCGGCTATGTAATTCCGGAGTACATGTAAAAAGATCGAGTACACCAGCTACATCTACTGCAAGTCAGGCAAGAGGGCATTATGTATGATGCTGATCAACATGTAGCTACGGCTTTTTTGTATGTGGTTGATTATTACGTACACTGTGTGGCTGCGAAAGCTGCGCTGCTGTTGGCATACAGATGTGATACAGTTGTCAATGAATGCAGTGGTTATAGACCTAGCTACCTGTGCTATCCAAACAGCACACGTAGATAATACTGATGACTTCGCTATTGACTGCCTTTCTTTTCCCATGTCCAGTTGTGAGACCTTTCTCTGCAACTAAAAAGAGTGGACGTCAATAAAATAGAAACCCATTAGGCCAGGTTGAAGGTACCTAAAATCTTCACCATTCTCCAGTCGCTAGATATTGCCATTTTCCTGCAAGTCACAGTGTTGTTGTCGCCCACCCACTGGTAGCAAAATGTCGGGCACGTTCAAGAAGATGAAGAATTATGTGACGGGGGATGAGGAAGAAAAGGGCTTAGTGGACGAAATGAAGCATGAGGTAAGCAATTTTGTGAACACGCTTTTGAGCGGATAATAACACTAAATTGTAGGTCGCTGTGAGCATGACTGTGATGGTTGCACGTTGTTGTAAAGACTCACGATATCAACTTAGTCGAATGGAACGAATTCTTTCGCTCGTTATGTTACGGCTAGGTCTAGAATTCTCCATCCACACTGCGTAGTAATCGGTAGTTCTTAAGACAACTGTTTGTCTAGTACAGTTAGACAGCAGAGCAAGTGATATCGAAGGTGAACTTGCTCCTCAGCCTTTATTTTGTTCTCAGTATTGCTGTTCCATCTTCAGTGAACTTAGAAGCGACCGTTTGAAGAACATCGGTGTATAGGAATAAGAGTACTGACTTAATTCAGTGGAGAACGATTATTACAGCGTTCTCCCAACGCAGGTCCACGTTGCTAGACACAACGCACCTGATCGATCTCGTTGGTAGTCCGCAGTCCGCTTTAAGTTTCGGTTTGTAAGCGGATACACTGTGAAGAATTGGAGAGGATATCTAAGGCTGCCATTGAGGCTTGCATCAGAAAAGGGAAGGCTGATGGTGTCCAGCGCCCACTATGTTTGCCGTAGGAACACTCAGCCAATTACTGTACTCATGCTAGAAAAAGCACACCCTTGTTTCAGTCAGCTTTGTCCTTCATTCTTGGCGTGAAGCATATGTGTAGATGTATGTACATGTGCTATGTATCAGAATCCACTTGTCATGCGGCCGTCTGACAATCAAGCAGGACCTCTAGCCAAAGCTATATCCACAGTCGTTGGCACCTAGCCTTAAAAGTAGCAGATGAATTTACTGCAAGATAGAGCCAGCCACACTATATTGTTGTATTGTGGGATATATTATTAAAGAGACAGCATGCATTAAAATTGCACTCAGAGTGTCTTGATTTGAGCAGATTCCATGTATGAAGCAGGCAGACTTCAGTGATAAATCTGCTGTGTATTAGTACTGCAATCACATTATATTTGGTAGATGATAAATTTTCATAAATTTTATAGTTGAAGCAAAATTGTACAAATATTAATCTTGATATCATATACCAAAATTTAAAAGGTTATGGTCTTGCACAAATGATAAGCCAGCCTTCAATTGACAAGTGGTTGACTGCTTTGCACAAGGGTGTATTATTATTAGAGTTGGGCGTGTTGGTGTGGCTGTCTGAATTGTGGTGTGACAGAATGGGAGATTGCTTTGTATGAATATTTGTTGCTACGAAAAGGTCAGCCATTGAAAGCTATGAAAATTGTACGTGTACGAATTGTAACGTGATTACAGTAGTTCAGTGACATTCCATAAAGTAATACCTTGACAAGCTATATTTTGGTTTTCAAAGTATCATACACACAAATGTGTTCCAATGAAAGAATCCAGCCAATCTGCTGATAACTTTGGTAGGTGAATTATAAGGAATTTTTGATGATTTGTTTTGCCATATTGTTTCCCCCTCAGCTTGACTGCTGTAAGAGCCTTAGCTGGGCGACAAGAATTAAAGGTTTCATCGTTTGTTTGATAGTTGGCGTGGTGATAACCATTCTGGTAAGTCAATGACTGTTTGTGCCAGTTAAATCAGACCAACTGAATTTGAATGATTAATGTTGATGCAGTTCCATTCTCCTGCTCTCATGTGTGTTAACATGCATATGTCAAGGGTGTTAATAACAGTATTAAAGAAAATCAAATTATCAACCAGCATTGCTTGTAGTATCAAGTTTGGTGGTTACCTATGTGCTAGCTTCTTCTAAGACTGTGGACGTATTTGGTCCAGCAAATAGTGAGTTTGCTAAAATTGAGCGCAAGACAATGATGGCAGTGATGTCTGATGTGCATCTATGACACCTCTTACTAAACACATACGATAGAAAGACCTTGTTTCCTATTGTGGATGACCGAGACATCTCATGTCGTGTAGTACTCAAGAATAGCAATGAAGGGAGAGTATGGCATTGAGATGCCAAATGGAAAAGGCAGTTGGTTGTTTGATGTACAGGTCCTTCAAGTACTGTATTTTTCTGGCTCATAAACACTGGGTTTAATAATTACCTGCCCATCCCTGTGCCACTTCCAACAAAATCCTTACAAGAGTGCACCGTTGTATTAGCTGCACAGCTAAATTAAAAGTTAGTGTGTGCCAGTGCTATACACACAGTACAGGTCTGTGGTTGCTGCTGCTGAGCTGGTTTTGCTGTGCACTGTAAGGTTGTGATTTGCTCTGACTGGACTAAATCTCTGTATGGTTTGCACAACTCATGTTTGACCATGTCATCCATTTAGAGAGATAAAGTTGCGGGTCATATGCCCGATAATTATGGTAATTGCAGGTACTGTTCATACCTGAGTACTCTACCTTGTGTTTTATAACTGCAGGCAGTGGTTATGGTCTTCTTAAAGAAGTATACTATGTTTGGACTGTTTTATTCACTTGGTACTATCACCGCACTGTGCAGGTAAGCCATATTCTCTCCAGCTCTCTCTCTCTCTCTCTCTCTCTCTCTCTGTTTCAGTGGAGGGAGCTGAGAGACAAGGATGTGAGGCTGCACTGGGATAGACTACAATAATGTGCTACTCACTGGCATTCGTTTTTTTTTTTAATTTTTTGATGTGCAGGCTTTGCCTGTTTCTCATAAAGATATCTTGTGAATTGAATTTCATTCAATGGTGTAAGGCTATTGGTACATTTCCAACCTGTAGATCTACTCTGCCTGATTTTGAAATACAAACTTTTGCAGTTTCAGTGATTAATGTTGAAAATCAATCATGAGACTTTCTGCCCAGGACACGAACCTTTCTTGGTTTATGGTATTCATTTTTAAGAACACATGTTCGACAACCTGTCCTTATCTGAAAATTTATTCTATTTCAAATCAATGCCAAAGGGCAGCGTGATATGAGCAAAACTTACAAGTTTGAGAATGCCGTAATGAAAACCCACTTGTGATGCATCCAGTGACAGTGCTACATTGAATGATGGGTTGCGACTATGAATAACAAAAGAGTGGTTTATAAATAAAATGGGAGTCTGTGGTTGTGATTTTTTCATGTTGGCTGTGAGGATTTCTTTGTGCGTTTCTTTGCTGTGCAGTTCGTTATTCCTGAGGGGTCCGGTGAAGCAGATTAAGAGTATGTTTGAAGAAAAGCGCTTCATTGCAACTCTTATCATGCTGGTACGTGGTCTCTGAAGTCTGCAGCCTGTGTAGGGTTCCTGAGCAGTGTGTAAAAGAAAATCCAGCTGTTTGCCATGCATATTGCATCATACAGAGCTGATCTAACTTGTACAACATCTGAACTAATTTTGTAGTTGTTACTGGTATGTGTTTATGTGTCTGATCTTGTTTTTTTTTTGCTGTTTGCATATGTGACAGTTGATGTTGGCGCTGACTCTTTGTGCTGCACTTTGGGTAAGTCTTTCAGTTTAAGGCCAGCAGCTGGTGATCCAGACTGAAATTTTTCAAATTCTCCACTTTTTAGGAAAGGCACTGGAAATGACAGATGCCTCTTCACATCCAGAATCTTGAAGTTCTACCAAAAGACCACATTGTCAAGCTGAAATGCACCTTTAAACATTAGGTGAAGCATGATGCCATGTGACACTGGCCATATCTGTGCATACAAAGCAAATCTATCTGGAACACTCATTTCAGCATGCAACAGTCATGCAGGTAGCTCAACACGCAAAATAAACAGACATTCAGGACGTAGAGACTTTGTACTTTTAAATTTAATGCTCCTGGTGCATGATTGCAGACAGTTGCACATCACTAGAGGTGGTTCAGCAACAGTTAATAGTTTTGATACCCCTTATGTACAGATAAAATGTTAAAGCAGAGTTCCTTTGAAATCTGCAGATCTCCAGAGATCACCTACCGCTAGCATTAATTGCATTTACCTATCATGACACCTGATCTTTCCCTGCAGCTAGTAATTTTGTGCAGTAAGGATGTACCAGTGTATCTGATATAGCAATGACAGCGAGTGATGAGAATTCTCTTTCTCACAACTCATATGACATCACCTATATAAATTGCCTATCTCCTAAGAGGTTGTGAATTTCCGATCACAATCCCTGACCCACACACCATCTGGTGATCACAACTCCTTACCCATGCACCATCTGGTGATCACAACCCCCACACACCGTCTGGTGATTACAAACCCTTACCCACGCACCATCTGGTAATCACAACCCCTTACCCACGCACCATCTGCTAATCAAAGCCTGTTAGCTGTCAATCACAACTTCTTTTTTTAGGCACGCCAAGTTTTAATTTGACCAGTAAAAACATGATTGGTTAGGTAGGAAAGAACCTGAAATTACACTCGCAACACAAACATTGTCACGCAGTCAGCTCAACAGCAAAGAAAAAAGAATGGCATGCCCAACGTTTGATCTTGTTCTGGAAGATGATCTTTCTGACGATGTTGGCAAAGAGTTGCCACCAAAAAAAAGGCTTGATTTGGAGCAGTTCCGGAGGACTGCATAATGAAGATTGAAGGTGAAGCTGTTCGGCCTTGCAACGACAAAATGGACAACCAAGACCTGGGCATTGTCTATGTGTCACAGCGACACAGAATCTATGCAATGCATTTGTGCCTAACCAACATATGATGAAGATAACAGGCCACAGGAATGAAGCTTCATTGAAATCGTACAATGCAAGGTCCAGTGAAGGACAGTGAATCCTCATGTCGAACCTCGACAAGCCAATTGATGACAGCATTGGAACTTTCCAGCCATGCCACAGTCTCACAGTGGCACAACCAACAACCTCACTTCCTCGTCAACTGCTTTGGTTTCCGCCAGAGCTCGAATGGGTTCCCAGGGACTGCCTGAAGAAGATGAGTGTGACTGGGATACTGCTATGATCAAAGCTGTCATGAGTGTTATGAACAAAGTCGAGCAAAGCCAGAGTCAGCATGCTTTCAGCTAAGCAGCAACATTCTATAACTGCATGTTTCATTTTGGTTAACCTCCAACCTCTTAAGCATACAAAACATTCATCCTTTTTCCTTCACCTATGAACATTGAGGCACGTTTTCCTGACAAGCGCAATGCGTTGTCTACTCAGCTGCATTCTGCTACATTGTTGTATGTTTACATTCTTAATACACAGCTGTACATGGGATGTTATTCAGAAGGTTGTGAGAAATACATTCATAGCCTCGACACTCGGTCGTGACCGGCTGCATCACAACCCTCAACGCTGCACAGCTTGGGTTGTGATTTGCCAGTCACGACCTCAGTCTTGGCTATGAATCTATACTTCATTGGTCAGTGAAGGTGCAGGCACAATTAGACCAGCTGTGCCTGCAGGTCTCACTGTTGAACGCTAGATGTGTGATGTGGTGTCATTTCCTTTTTTTCTGTTTGATGTTACAGTGGAAGAACGGAGCCCTTACTCTTGTGTTTGTGGTATTCCAGTTTTTGGCATTGACATGGTAAGTGTGCTGGAGCATTTCAACGGTAGTGTTCCGATTCTCTTTGTCAATTTATGCCAAGCAGTGTATGTCTTCAGAAAAATTTGATTGGAAATTAGTGCATGTCCTTGTCTTGAATAGGGTGAAGGGACAGTGGAGTTTATTGATGAGATAATTCTCTACTGAGAGTTGTTGATTGCTTGCTAGGTGTGTGTTCTGTTCAAATGTACTCTATGTACTGACCTCAAGGGAGGAAGAAAATGAAATGATACTCTGTTTCGAACAGATGTAAGATTGATAATATTATGTCTAGCTACCTTTCTCAATCCCTTTCTTGCTTCTTTTTGTGCACTCTCTCTCTGTCCTGTCCTGTGCACAGGTATTGCCTGTCCTACATACCTTATGCAAGGTTGGTCCATATTTTCTTTGTTGTGTGTATATTAATTCCATCGGTTACAGAAATGTTTCATGCACAATAGTTGTGAGTCACCGTGGTTGGCTTGTTTGTATGTATATTCGTGCATGTTAATAGCTGTTTGGCATGAAGTAGTAAAGGAACCAAGAAGTTTAAAAATATCTTTTGTGGTCAGGTAGAGTTCTAGCCAGAGTGCAGGATGGAGCTTCCAGGTCTTATTGACACAGTATTAAAAAATTTAAATTGCTCTTTGCAGTATGAAAATGACCCTTGTGGTGGGCAGGTGAACTGGTGATGCATGCACACTCTATTCATGCCTTTCCTTCTACCCTCTTGCAACCTATATAAGGAGCACTGCCACAATAAAAGCTACCTTACAGGTTGGTGGAGCATAACATGGCACAGTGAACTTTTGCTCATCCTGTGACACACAGCTATGATGTAACAAGCCTCAGCATATACCATAGAGTCACATCCAAATGCCAGGCATATTTCACGTTGAGCTGATTTTGGAAGCAGGCTTTTATTCAAGACCGCCTTATACAACATGATCTGTTCATGACCAGGTTTACCGGTATACAACAAAATTGAACATGTACTGGTATGGGTACAGAATGTGTATGGTATGACAGTCTGATGTCACAATCATACAACTCACGACAAGTGCATGTGTCACGACTGCGGCTCATGTGTCACAACTTGAAGCCCGGCTTGTACATGCGACAGGCTCATTTGCATGAGAGAAAGTCATTTTCTTTGGCTTGCACACGTGACGGGCTTATACACAAGCTTGGCTTTTGCAGGTAACATTATGGTAAAGCCATGGAAGTGGACACCATGAAAATGTCACACTTAGATAATTAGCTACATGCATATGTTGCACATCTCTATAGTAGTACACATATCTAATAACAGTACTAAGTTTGTCAGTGGACAGCTTTAGTGGGTGCTGTGTATGGAAAGCTTGGATCATTTGCTCATTTGTTGACAAACATGTGGCTATAGACAAGATTGTCTTGAGCTAGTACTACTATTTTTGCATACATTCAGTTTGTCGTTGTCTTTCAATGTACACAGAACTGTGATCAAAAATTGTGCAACGTCATGCCTGGCGTAATCTCTGGTGGTGGTGCATGAGAATAGCACCCACTTTGCATTTGCATCTGAGGGCTAAAATGCATATAGCAGATGCTTTGTCAAGTTAATGCTATGTGACTGGTATTACTGTATCTGAGGTTGGACCTGATGTTTTATCCTATATATCTCGTACAAAGCTTTTTTTTGCAATTTTTATGGAACTTAAGGATAGACATCTGCAGGTGACAATCTGTGTGCTTTTGTGCATGTGTGTGGTCTGTTAACCATGCTCCTTGATTAAATATTGTTAATTCTTGTTTACCTTCGGTCAGATTTTTTGCAGCTGGTTTTACACTTAACCAAACATCTTAAGCACTTTCAGTGTTTTAAATTCATTCAAAAGGCTTGCTTTCTCTCTTTGCGCATTGTATTTTTGAAGTATTGCTTAAAACTGAGTCTTGTGTTAATAAATCCATTCAAAGCTCAGGTTTCTGACTGTTTGGAATAAGTATGAAACAGTTTTGTGCAAAGCTTGAGACAAATGCGTACCAGAATGGAGGATAGAGAAAGCAATCAAACAGCTGACCATTCCACACACTGCAATGATAAGATTATGGTTCATTCAGATGTGAAGAGAAGAAATGTGCTGCAATTCTGACCAAGTTTGTGGGTATTTTCAACTTATTCCATTCATGTAATTGAAATGCTCTCCAAGGACTTATGAAGGCTTGTCATAATAATTATTTGATGGTGGTTTGTGGTTTTATTGCTTTTAGGGGTTCTTTGAACTGTCTTGAATATGAACAATAATTTCTCCAACACTTGTAATTTCACGGTGTGGGAAATGGTGTCAGCAGAAACTACGTTTGAAAGTTGTCAAACCCCCTTGGTCACTTGCCAGGAATACAACCCATCTTCTGTATACTGAGCTGTCTTATGCAGAGAGCCATTATAGTTTTGACAATAATGCATGCAGACTCAGGTGTCTTATATAACATCTTGTTTGGCTGGTGTGTACTGCAGCTGGGGTCTTCCATGAGGTGTGCACATGCTGTGTATCTACCCAGGAGGAACAAATAACTCATTCATCTGTATTGTCAGCATAGTAATAATGCATGAAGTAGCATATATGCAAACAAGCATGTGTGAAGGGTAAAATTTGAATATTACAGTGCAAGTAATTGTGTCTGTTTCAGGCACATATGGTCAGCATAATGCCAGTGAGGATGAATGCCCAGAAACTTGCAGACAAATTGTTAACCAAAGATTGAAAGTTGAAAACTAGCAGCATTTAACCAAAAGAATTATGGATCAGGAATAGGCTGAAAATTGAGTGATTTTTCATGGCAGCTTGGAGTGAATATCTTGACCAAAGAACAAGCACAGGGTAGCTGGCTCCATTCTGCCAGAAGATCACTCATACAATTATAGAATAAAATGAGAATTGAAAAGCCTTCCAGTATTAGCAATATTAATGTCAGAAGAATGGATCTTTGCAATCTGTCTCAGTGATAATCTCAGCACTTGCAGTCAAGTTTGACAGGACATATAAACTCCTGGTAAACAGAGGAAATTTGGTGCAGCATATGTTATTGGTATTATAAATCTATAATACAGAACATATAATTTGGTGCATGCGTAACTCAGTTTGTGCACACGTATCAGTGACCCTGTGTGTGTGGGCATGTGCACATCTGCATGTTCATGTGCACGCCAATCGGGGGAGAATTGTGTCAGTAATAGTATTAGGGCCAGAGCTCAAGGTCAAGAATGCAAAGAGTAAAGAAAGCAATCAAACTAGCACAGCAATAGCTGACCACTGTGTGCATCACTTCATCTCTTCTGCCCCAACAGCACGGGAAAGCAGGAAGCCTACAATGCAAGTGGCATGAATAATACATGGCTAAGCTCAGCCTTGTTTTGTAACGTTCAATGTCTTGACTAATGGCAAGAAACTTGACACTGGCAATCTGAAAGAAATCACTGACTGCTATATATTAGACAGACAACTACTCTTATATATTCCCATCCATGAAGTGAAAACTTTGACATTACAGAAAGATGGAAACAATTCTGCTCCTTGATATAGCCGCAAATTAAATGTCCACCAAAGCAAAAACTACATGCGTTATTGATATAATACTCATTCACTGAGATACAGCAGCTACAATAGGCATACCAAACCAAGTAAAAATTTGTCACAATTGAAGAAGAAAGAAAAAACAATGTTGGATGAAACATTAAAGGTGGTGCATAACTATTAAAATGTAATTTTGAACACTTCCATTCTGTTTTATCACAATGCATTTTATCAAGTGTGCTCTACAGAGTTTGCCAGGAACCAGGCACCAGCTGTGCAAGCAGTATCTCACACATACCCTTACCTGTGCTGCTTGGCAGATTCATTCACACCTTCTGGCGGAGGTGTGTCAAACAGCTCACAAAGGCCAGGTTGTGGTGGTGGTGATGATAGTCCCGATTGGTTTGACTAAAATATGACAGTAAGAAGTTTTAGAAAACGGACAAGTCAGTATCTGCAAAATTAAAATACTCATTTAGCTAGATCATGTGTCTCTGACTCAAGCTAGAACATAGTGAAAAAAAAAACAAAAAAAAGACTTTTAAATCATTACCCTCTACTACTCAGATGCAAGTCAACAGGCATACACACACAGGAAGACAAAGTGCGTAGATCGAATGAGAAGATACAGTTGACATTAATGATACACTGTATTACATGATGTGGTAAAGACAGCTTACTTCAGTCAGCTGCCTCGGTGGAGCTAGAGCTAGGTGACTGTTTTGCTGCTCAGGCATTGTTCTGCCTATCACTCCACCTGTGTCAGTGACAGGATTTGGCGCAGCTAGTTGGAAGTCACAAGCAGCATCAAGAACTTTTTCCACAGCCAAACTCTCCACAGGTGGTCTGTCTTGCCCTTGATTACAATCTTCATTATCAGCATTAGCAAGGCTTGGATCACTGGCAAACCTTTTTTTGATTACAGGATTCAAGAAAAAGGAGTCTGTCAGTGCTTCAGAGCTGCTGAGAGAAACAACACTGTTGTTGCTCCCACTGTGCTGTAACTGCTGGCTGTGTGTCTTTGGAAAGTTATTACTGCTGTCATTTTGTTCTGGATGGGACTTTTCTGAAAGCTGTTGACTGTCATCCAAATGAACAGGACAACCCAAGCTACTAGAGTCAAATATTCCACTTGAGCTTTCTGCAATTTCTGGTAGAGTAAACATTGTAGAACTGTACTGCGAACTGTGATCATCATCTGATACACCAGAGAATGATGACGTCTCAGATAAGGACTGAAATATGTTAGAGCCATTCATGACAGTGCTTATTGTTGACTCCAGTGCAGTCACACAGACACCGACAATGCCAGTAGATCCATAGGTGTCCTGGTGATGATCATGAGCTAGCACAGGTGTCACTTCAATTTTGGTCCCTTGCTGAAAACTCTCTTGCGCACACACGTATCTTTCATGGAAGTTCACAGACAGTGTATGCTGATGTTCCTTAGGACTTTGTGCTGGTTTCTTCAAGAAAACAACACAGCTGTCAGACTGATTAGAGCTTGTGCAGGTTGGCAGTTGCTCAGAAGAGAGCTTCTTGTGCTGGCTGCTGTTGCTTTTGTTTGGGTTCTTCTTTGGTTTCCTTTTGGTTTTAACGGGCAAAAGCATAGAGTCATCAGATGTACTTATGAAGGAGGTATGGGATGATTTGTAAGATAACTCTCTCTGCTTATTGCTTTGTTTCTGCTTCCTCTTCAATCTTGTAGAAAGTGTTGAAGAAATGTCAGATTGGCTTGAGCTGCAAAGAAGTTGAGCAGATGATTCATCAGACAACTGACAGTCTTTCTTTGGAGTAAAGTGTTGCAAGTGCACAGAACAGCTAGTGTCTTGAGAATGATTCAGTACTGAAGAAACCTCCAGTGATGCAAAGGATGCTGAACAGTTGGTTTTCTCTCCATCAGAGGTTGAGTGAATGGGTGAAGGAAGTTGGAAAGTCAGCAGTGAATGCTGTGAGGGCGCGGTTAGCGCATCCAATGATGTTGGCATGAAACAATCAGATGTCGACATGTGACTCAAGAGAAATGTTGAGCAGTCAAGGTCTGCCTCTGGTGTTGATGAAATGTTCAATCTCTGATGCACTGACAGATCATCATCATCATCTGGTATCATTGTGCTGACAAGTCTGCCAGATTTCAAGGTGTTTTCCCTCTGTGCTGCCTTTTGCAGGTCGTTTCTTTTCTTTGATCTTGGTTTTGACTGCTGTTTCCTAGAACTGTTGGCTCTGGCAGGAGAGCTATCTGGAGAAGACCAATTGTCCTGTTAGGAAGAAAATTCAAAATTTGCCCTGCATTCAAAATATTAGCCTG
>JAOWAW010035573.1:0-29574 GCA_028565695.1 Nicola tetela | reverse complement strand
CACGGGGTGGGTAGGACGACGTATCGTGGAAAACGAGACGAGCAGTTACGAGACAGTGGTCGGATACAGGATCACTCTCTTCTACCGTCAGCAGTAGGTCTGGACGCGTTGTTGCATAGAGGTCGATTACACTGCGGGTACTTCCACTGGTTGAATAGCGAGTTGGGTGCTTTACACATTGCGTGAGGACAAAATATAAAAACAGATCAAAAAAATTTTGGCCAGCTGTGTTGTAAGGAGAGGTGGGCTGCCATGACGAATGCTTGGCGTTGCAGTCTCTAAGTGAAGTCATAAAGGCTGTTTCTTTTTCCGCGGTAGTTAACAGAGGTGCTAGGCGTTGGCAAAACAGGTCGGATAAATAATCGGGGGGACGATATGTGAAGAAGAGAAGTTGTTTGTGTTTACTAGAGGTGAGTTCAAAGGTTATGCACTCGATGTCTTTATTTTCTAAGTCGTAACGTTTGGCACAGGTAAGGGTGTTCGAGACATAGACCAGAAGACTGCCGTGTTTTCCATGAGGGCGATCGCGGCGGTAGAAAGAGAACGTAGGAATTGTGAGAAGATTGTCGGATATAGAAGAAATTAGCCAGATTTCGGATAAACAGATGATGTCACACTTCCACTCGAGCTAGATATGATCACAGCTCATGCGCACACTATCCAAACGTCCTCGTGTTAGCATGTCGCACGTGTACACTGTGCTACCGGCTCGCACAGTTTCAGGAAACTGTCCCGGTCTACGGGCAGTTCTGCAAAAACGAAACCACTCAAACCCAAACCACTGGAGACCACGCGACATCCCTGCACCCGTCGTGTTAAGGAAAAAATTTTCTTTTTGCGTGCCACTGATCTGCAATGTCCCAGGCGGTCCTGCATCAGCCAGGCTCCAGCAGAGAACTGGAACAGACCGCAAATCATTCTGATAACCACAGAACTCAAAGCCTAGTCTGGAGGGCTGCATGAAACTAGTCCTGAGGACGTTTCCAATATTCTAATTGTGTGAAACCATCGCCGTTACGTAAATGTTCTCAGGCTTCAGACTTGGACAAGACTAGCTGGAGAGTCAGCTCCAGTAGATCAAGTAACCGACGTGTTACAAATTTGAAAACTGATAAAGCCCATATGGCAATATGCCGATCCGATCCATGGTTCACCACTTGGTTTAATTTTAGAAAGAAAAACAGCGGTGTGTGCTAGCATTACCGGTAGCATTAGTGAGCTAGCAAGGCGAGCTAGCATTGATGCTAGCGATGAGTCGAGTGCAACAATGAGCTTGCACGCGTGCTGCGCATTGCTCGCTGTGGCTAGCGACGCATGCGATTACCAAACGTACCACGTTACAGCTACGCAAGCATAGTAGTCTCTAACTCTGTGGGCCTTGGGATGAACGCAACAAATTGTTAATAGCTGGAGGCGTTGTTACATCAAGCGGTTGGCACGTGAGCCTTGCGGGCCGATCTACACTTTTCTTCAATTATAAGGTCATTGCGGGAACGTGGGCTTTTTAAAATTTCTGAACACTGCATGTCTTTCTAACCGCCACAGGTGTGCGATCCCTAACGGTCAACACTTCTTTCAGCCACAACGTCACGCTAGGGCTTACATGTATTCCACAACTGATCAGTCAATGTCTTTCCTTTTTCTTACGAAATTAATGGCATTGCATGAGCATAGAACTGCCAGGATTGGTTAGCATTTCGATCTCTATCTTATGGAACTCCTGTGTGTACCCAAATAAACTCATCCCAATGAGTTCTTTGCTTTAACCTTTCGTCTTTTGCTGCCCGCATGTCACAGTAAAAATACTTGTCAAATTTTAAAGTTTCTAATTACCAATTCAAGTTTTTTAAGCAGCTAATTCTTTAAAAGTTTTTCTCTTTGTTTGGACCCTTTGTTAACTTTGACATTTCATAGAGGAATCTGCTGTATACAAGTGCTTTTCCTCGCCCTAATACACGCAGTGTTATGCAACAGTTGCATGTGTGTGGTTTCTATGTGGCTTGAAAACTGTCATTCTTAGTTAATCATTTAATCTGAGATACAATAGCGAAAATAATAGTCATAGAAATATTTGAAAATTTGCAGTTGTGTTGTATAGTGAACACGCAATTTTTTTTTCTCTGAAGAATCTACCCTGCTATATATGAAATAATACAAAAAAATATTGTCCAATTCATTTGATTGTAAAAGTATAGTTTTAAATTTTAATACTAGGATTATCAATAATTGATATTTTATGCTATTTCACCAACACTGAAAGTCATACTGAAATGACCATTCACAAGACTCCAGTAGCTGCAGTGTTTTTAAGTTGACAATTCGAACAGCTGCTGGACAACAAAAGACTGAAAAGGCTGTCTTTGTTGAGACACAATGTGAGGTAAAGGCCTTCTTACCGTCCAGACATAAACTATCCAGTGACATTTAGGTAATCCATGCCATCAGTTTGAGTGAGCGTGGAGCTCTCTGCTAGAGCAAATTACTGTTGGCATTTAAGTTGCTTTGCTGCTACTTTCTTCAGGATCAAACTAACAAATGTCTTAAGACTGAGCATTTAAACCAGTGTGTACTATGAGAAGTCTTGCATGTTTTGGTTCTCACTCAGATTGTACACTCTTAGCGCTAGAAACCCTCAGTAAAAAGAATCATTAAAAAGTGTTGTCAGATTTTTTCTTACTTTGGTTCTGAAGATTATGGTAAAGCATGAATAGCTTACACACCAATAAACTTTACCTATATGGAAAGTTGATCATGAAACCACATGCCCTAATATCTTCTACGTTTCTTATTTCTTCCTGATCTCAGTTGCATTCACGCCAACCACCTACTTCATACCTTCTGGCAGGATTCCTGCTTTTGAAGGAATTACCAGCTCTACAATAAAAAGTTTGGCACTTGACCATGCTTGACAAGAAAGTTCTGCACACTCTATTTTAAAGTGTTATTGTGTGTATTCAAAATTTGTAAGTGTCACAGCATTTCAGTACGATGGGCCAGACGCATATAGGGAGCAGGCTTCTCAAGATGGTCACCACTGCAGAGCCTATTGCCACTCCATTCTAGTGCGGTGTCATTTCAATCATATGCCCAGCTGCTACCTGTTGTTGGACCCCATCAATTCTCTGTCCATGCAGCATACAGCTCAGCACTTGTGAAACACTCCCAACTGGATGTTGTACCTCAAATGTAAAAATACTAACTGCATGTTTCATAATCACTTAAGGAGCGTAGTTAAGAAACTAAATGTGTAGATGTGTATAGAGTGAGCACCGGCTGCACAAATCACACGGCTGTATTAGTGACATACAAACTAAGGTGTAGTTCTAAACAACATGCAGAGAGAGGTAATGGGGAGCACTTCAAGTGTAAGGCAGTAGGGGTGGGTGCAAATTGGACTGCCAACAATTGGGTTGATCATCTGCTGGGCAACATGACACCATAACATAAGCCTTGTTTGAACAGCAGCTGTCAATTTGCTTGTGGTTGTTCCTGAAAGAAAGAAGGAAAAATGGTAGAGATTTCAAATTAAATGATATTTGCAGAACTTATTTTGGGCTACTCTGAATCAGACTGGAATAGTTTACAGGCAGAATGATCAGTAACTGTTTGACCAGGTCATTCAATCAGGTTAGTGCTTACTGTGTTTAGATCGGTGGCTAGAGGCAATGGAGATGGTGACCTTGAGCTCAGAGCAGAGGAAGGCTCCCCAGCAAACTCAGGCAGTGGAAGCTGAGCAGCTAAATCCAGAGTGGTCAGAGATAAATTCTCTGGATCTTCTGGAGAAATCGCTTTAATGTATATGATGCTCAGATAATCCTGTAGGGAGAAGCAGCCATAACTCAGTCCAGGCATTATGTATGCCTTTATGCCATAACATTAATGTTACTCCGTGTTACTACACATAAGATGTAAAACTGAAAAATCGGGCAGAAGGAGCAGCCTCGACCCAGCCACGGCAGCATTCTAGCACTGCAGGGCAATGATTGCATTGCACAAGGTAATGTAGCCTAGATTTGTGTCGTCTCAAGTTTGGCTGATGTTGTTTTTGGATGGAAAGTGGCCACCACTGGACGACTTGGCTGGACGTAGAGCACAGCCATATGCACAGTGCAGATAAATACTTTAAACAGTACAGCCACATGCACAATACAGACACACACATGTACACACATGCACACACATTCACACACATTCACACACACACACACACACACACACACACACACACACACACACGCACACACGCACACACACATTCACACTGTACAGCAAAATAGACATTACAACCACATGTACAGTGCAGCAACACCTCATTAGTTTAGCCACACACACACACACACACACACACACACACACACACACACACACACACACACACACACAGTACAGCCACAAACACAGTCCGCAATATACACAAATCAGACACAAAATCGGCACAGCAGCATAACAAGTTCTCACAAAACACAGTACAACCACATATGGTTAACATCAAGGCTATATGCCTCTTCTGAGAAATGCATATAACAGGCCTGATACGCACTTTTGCAGCTGTCAGCCTTCCAGTCATGACAGAGCACTGAGACTCAATTTGAGGGTTGTAATCAATGGCTGACGTGCAGTTGTGACTTCTTTCGCTGGGATCGGTGTATCAGGCTCGGAAGGAAGACAGTTATCCCCCAACTCAGTGTAAGAATCAAAACACTTAGCATTCTACTGGTACGTGCACTGGCAACATTAATCGATTTCTAAAGTAGAAGCGTTCAGTTTTTTTTGCTGGAGGCGAAGTCTTTGCTACAAGCCATTGTCATTGTCCTCTTGAGCTATCACCCATCTTTTGTGCTATGCCTGTCAAGTGATTCATGTTGCACCTTGGTTTAGGCATGTCTAGTGGCAATCTAGGCATTTCTATGCATTTTCAATAAATCTCTACATTCTAGTAATTGCTTCCCTACCTTCTACCTACACCTTTCTGACGAAGTAGTTGTGTTAGAAAATGCAATAGGGCTCATTTTTGTCTCCAACAGAAGCAATAGATGAACAAGGTCTAGGAATAGTCGAATTTTTCTAGTAGTTGCCACAGGCCAAAAACAAAATCCTCATCATCCGCTATGACAGTGATGGTCTACCAGCACACCTGAAGCATGTGTAGCTCTGACTGAACCAGGAACATGACCATGTACACTGAACAGGCACATACACAATACAATCACTGACAGAGGACTGACAAATTCAAAGTACAGACAACACACACAGCACAGTTGCATATATAAACAGCCTGCAGCCAGTGTCCCCAGTGTTGTTGATTATCACAAGTGAGTTCTACTCTGTAATTATTAGGACCCCTTGTACACAGGTAGTAGTCTAGAGACAGCCCACGGACACAATGTGCATGTAAGCTAGAGTGTTTGTGTGTTGTGTGTGTGTATTTGTGTATGTGTCCGTGTTTGTGTTTGTGTATGTGTGTGTGTCTTTGTCTGTGTGTGTTTGTGTCCATATCTGCATGCTTGAATGTCCAAAGTAGAACATACCATTTCATCCTCTAACAGTTTGTCCAACCGCGTCACCAGATAATTTGCTGTTGGTCGGAGACTTGGCTGCTCCTGCCAGCAACTTGACATAGTGCAAAATCTAAATCCAAACGGACGGGCAAAATAGCACTGTTCTTCATTGTTTATGGAATACGATAACATAACTTCTGCTGTGATCGCCCATTCCTGAAGAAGCTGCACTCTTCGGTGGTACTATGAGCTTTTGAGGCTCATTATTTAAGTCTTGCCTGTTTTCGTTTGTGGCCTGACCTCAAGAATTTCCTTACACGAGCTGATCTAGGTTTCTCACCTGCAGGCTCTTTAGTTTTGCTCTCTTTACATGAAATTTAGACAAGGTTAAAAACTGTAACCTAAGAACAAATGTCGACACCCTATGTTGAGCTAGCAGATATCTTGCTAGAAGATCTCCAGGTTTCCAATCCAGAAAGTGCCCTATTTAATTGGGCAGAAAACAACTTACACTTCCTCTTGGCAGTGTTTGGGTCGTGGAAGACGGTATCCACCTTTCAATCGAGGGATGAGATCCCGAGGATGAATGCCTGAATATGGATTGCTGCCTGTTGGTGATCAACAGAAATATTACAGGCAATCAGACACTGCACAACCAAACAGATGGACAGCTTGTTTTGTGTCCCATCAACTTCCTCATTTCATTCCAACTTTTTCTCACTCCACTTCCCTCTCCATCACACTCATTTATGCCTGTTTCTTATCTTTTTTCATCTACAAGGTAACACAGCTACTCTCTGTTTAGTAAATTTGAGATAAGAAAAGAAAATGTGAAGATTTGTTCCACACACAAAATGGCCAGCTTCGTTCACACTTGATGGAAAGTTTCACTTTGGGACCAAACTCTAATGTGGAGAGCTCTGTAGTCAGACAGATGATCTGCTGTGACAGTGCCACACTTCCACAAAATAATAGGTCACAGGGCTCATTGTCTTTGAGTGTATGTCTCTTCAACTGATGATGAGTACATGGAGGGCAACAATACAAAGGAATTCTGATAGAATTGTACTGCTACAAATGGATCAATCCTGCTTGACTGCAAAGCGTGTTTGTTGTATATTTTCTCACAGGTACACATTTCATGTTTTTATATCTACCCTGGCAATAGAACTCTGGCTATAGAACAATTAACTCACCTAGAGTAATCACCTCCCAAAACAGAACTCCAAAAGACCACCTGAGAAAGTCATACGCATAAATTGCATTTCTTTGCTATCATTTGATTATGAATTAAATAATTTGAATATTGGAATGGCAAGCCACACCAATGAATTAGATCCATTTATGGCATTAGTTTTCCTATTTTAGTGCCTATTCGAGATACTGAAGTGTTAATATCTATTGAAGGTAGACAAAAACGTTAAGTGAAACAATGTTTTGCCACAAGAAATGCTGCCACACACTGTCAGGTTATGTATCTTACTTACACATCAGTTTTCAGTGAAAAAACGTGCTCTGTGAGTGTCTCCAATGCCAACCATTTAGTAGGAAGCCTTTCCTACGCAGACAGAAATCAGAACAATCCAGACATGATATCTTGTTTATCATTTCCACAGGAATTTACGTTGTTAACAATAACAAACACAATGGAACTGTTTCATATTCCCTTGTTGGCCATTGTGGACCAGAACTGTTGATCAGTCAATTTAGTCATGTTGAGCAAGTGTACAAGTAGAGAAAGTGCAAAGACATGACTACGATGTTTACAAAGACTTTCCCACTTAAAGTAATCAGCCATACAGCTCCAGACGGCTTTCATACACACTGATGTGTCACCCAAATTACCTCCGAGTCTGGCAAGTAACAGATGTGGCTGTGGAGAAGAAACAACGGCTGTGCAAACTGATCAAACTGGTCCACTTTCAGAAGATTATTAAGTGACAGACCCTATCAAGCAGTGCCTGTCGTGTTTGTGCAGAGGAATGTATGCTGATATGGAGGGGCTGTGGATGCGCAGGGTGGTGAGTGGCGGCAATCAACTAGATGGACTTTTTATCGGATTCCGAAATAGTCCAGGCTAGGGACAAGTAGAACTTTTCTGCGTGGAGTGAGTCTTTGGTGGTGGTTGTGAAAGTTGAAGCCTGTTTTATGATTTAGCACAAAATGTTGGCAGGACAGGACCTTCCAATATATAGTATGTGAGAGGTCAAACTGATAGCGCCAATGCAACTGAGAGCCTATGTGGCATTGTACAGGCTCTGATAGATGTCTCTGCCCGGTTGGCCACTGGCACACTTAATGTCAACCTTTACTGTCACTATAGGGTACATGTGTCTCCCTCTCACTGTAGGTATAGTTCACATAAGATTGATATACCGATGGCAGGCAATGCGAATGACTCAATTTTGCACCTTAGTGGGAATGTTCCCAGAGTAACACTTTCAAATTGACAGGGCCTATCTGTCAGTTTCATGTCATTATCTTACATTCTTTTCTGTGTGGCAAACACCGCTGTCATCCAGCTCACGAGCCAACCCAAAGTCTGATATCTTTACAATTACTTGTCCCCTTGTTGCCAAAGACACCAGAATGTTTCTTGCTGCCAAATCGCGATGAACGATCTGCAACATTGCAGAAACACACCATATACTTGTACACAGAAAGCCTTCTCCTTGAGGAATTAGAAGCATGATACCAAAATATTATGATAACTTTCATATTCATGGGTGGTGAAGACAATCGCCCATTAGAGCGCAGACAACATGATGTTTATCAAATGCTGAAAGAACTTACCTTGAATTGGTCCAAATGAGTCAGGCCCATGGCTACTTGTCTACCAATATCTAACAAGTTCTTTGGCGAGAGTGAACCCTCGATGCTTTCAGCGGTGGTGTAAAGATCATCATCTAAGCCTTCCATTGATCGTTGTTTGAGAAGAAAGTTTCTCAAGTCACCATCAGGCATTAGTTCAAGTACCATTGTTGGCGCCGCTGCAAACACAAAGCCAGCAAGATTTTGTTTAGAGTTTGCTCAGCTGAAAGGAAATGATTTCCTATTTCAAGTCTGCTTATTGGTTGAATCAACATATGTCTGATGATTGGACCTACAGCCACAGATAACTACATGTATATATAAATAGCTGTATAACTTGAAATGACCTAGCTCTGTCTCTATTTCTTACTATGATACATTCTATCCCCATAGGTCACACAGTTGAGTGTCCATCTCTTTGGTTTTCCCTGTTGTACTGACATTTCATTACTTTCCACAATGATATGTGTATTCCATCACTGCATTTTGCTCAGTGATATCTTGGCTGAGACTGATCTAGAAGACTGCTGTATTGCTCGGCTGTTAATTGGTTGAGTTTGTTGTGTTGCTAAGCCATAGGAATCGATCAACAGCATGCTACAGGAACAAGTTTGAAAACAAGCATCAGTAGCAGTAAGTTTACTGCAACAAGAGTAAGGAAAATATACATGTTCATCTGCATTGGACTGTAGCATATTTTAAAACACCTGCTGAACTATCTTTTCATTAACCTTACCAACATAGTGCCCGCCAAAAAGGATTGTTACAATATGTGGGTGGTTTGTTAACTTTTGCATGATGTAGATTTCTGCCATGAAGCTTCCTATGTCAGCTGGGCTATTTTTTCCTGCAGGAAAACGGCACACCTCTCACATCAGCATAGTGGCTTGTTTCAGTGATAATGTGCAGCTATGTTGGCTGTCTGTGCTATCCTGTCAACTTCTGATGAGGGCAATTTGTCAGTCAGTGTAATTAGTTTGGCAACAAAAGCCTTACTAAATAAGAAACCATGCTCAACACACAATGCTAACAGATAACAACTGATTTTACCTGGCTTAAGTTGCTTAATTGCTACAGGTAAAAGTTTGTGTTGTTCATTACGGAGTATCCCAGTGTAGACGATGCCACCCTGACCAGAACCAATAGATTGGAGTATCTCAAGATGTTCCTTTGCCAAAACTGGAACTGGACTCATACACCATGTAGCGGAGGCAGCAATGGATTCAACTGCAGCTTCAGTCAATGGTTTTGGTCTCCTTTCGATTGTCTAATTACAGCAGGAAGAGAAAACAATTACAAAGACGCCCTTTAGCCAGCCATCCACGTTAGCGGAAACTGCACAACTATGCCAAGAAATAGACTTCCCTTTCTCCCCCAAATTCTAAGTTGATCAATTATTTTTGTTAGCCAATGTAGCATTTTCACTTTTTCATCTTCTGCCTACAGGTAGCATTTCTAGAAATTCCTGCCATACTGTGCAAACTCCCATTTTTGCTGTGCAATTCTGGGAACATATGTCTTGCACAGCTCAAGCTTATTCAGTTAAATGCTTCACCCTTATTATACAGGATATAATCCAAATAACTACTGTGGCAATTCTGTTGTGATTTCGATACAAGCCCTCATGATGATAGATGCCTCAATAAGCCCACCTGAGAGCATTTCAAGCAGTTTTACGCAATGCAGAACTCAGCATCTAGCAGAGATCCTTTTTAAACGGCACTGCAATTTTGGTATTGCAACTTGAGATGCTGACTGGGTAGTTAAAACATCAATGGGATTTCTCAGTAAACCACTCAAAAATTAACTTTTTTCATGAAACATATTGCTATACATGCCTCTGCCATCATCATTCATCAGAGAAACAATGAAGTAGAGAAGGCTAGAAATACTAAAACTATCGAGTCGAGGGGTCTATACATTACACTATAGTTGTCAAATCTGCAAAAGGTGTGACAATCTGTTTCTAGGCAATGTGTTCACAATAAATGTATGTGCATAAATGCGTTGTATGTAAGGTCCATTATTCGTTCAGGGAGAGCAGTGTTCCCTGGCATGCTACTGAGGGCCCTAGCGACCTGTGCTCCTTTCTGGGAGCCTCCCCAATGGCTCAAAGACTACCTAAAAACTAGAACTCACAACTACATGGCAACCCAGAAGACAGCTATATTAGCCAACATTGATCTAAAGAACAGTATATATAGTGAAACAAAGCATGCAGTAAATGTCTGTTGTAGGGAACACAATGATACAATTCGCCTTGGACAGTGCAAGAAGTCAGCCATTGCTGGGCATGTCCACAAGCGTGTGCACCAGTCTTATCCCAAACAGTGATGTAATTCTGAACTTGACACAAGGCTACTCACCCACACAAACACCTCCCCCAACACACACACAAACACACACACATACATTTAACTATGTCATGTCAGCATGCTTGGCCCTAACTTCTCAGCCCAAAACATCGCTGAGGTAAGGTCATTGCATTGCAAAGTCCCTCAGTGTCAGCAAGAGTTCTTTCTCAAGTGTACTGATAGGGTGGTCTTCCTTTGGCGCTATGACACTGTACTTAGCCTGGAATGTTAGTGATATACTGTTCCAACATTTTGGAAGCTCTAGATTTAATTCTGAACTGCCTGAGAAAGTTCTCCATGATGTCATTGTCAATGCAGAGAATCTGCTGCCTCCCAAGTGTCGAAATGGCCGAAACCATTGGCCAATCATGCTTCCACGAGCAAGAAGGAACCCTGCTTCATTGTCTAGAAACTCAGAAACCAGAAGAAACTAGGCTAAAACATGTGCCATCATTCATGGTGGTTTTACCCTGGCACTGGGTAAGTGAGAAACTGTTGTGCCATTGTTTTCAAGGGGTTTTAGATCATTTGGGTCTGGGTGTTTGTAATTGGCACAAGTGCATGCGGGAGAAGCCATACCTGTCTGTATCATTCAATTAATCAGTCAGAATCAGCTAAAATCAGCCAACTCCATCAATTTACAGTGTAATGTAAGGGTTATGCAGGACAGTATAGATGCAAGCAGTGATGAATTCAAATCCTTCATTTGCAGCATAGTCAATCCAAGGGTCAAGGCATGGTCAGATATACCATATAACAACACAAGCTGTGATATGCCAGTCATTTAGCATGTGTATGTTCCTATCTGAGAATGTGGTAGAGCAAAAACGTTGCATCTATCTATATCACAAAGAGTGACATCTCACTGCTAATCCCAACTTACCACATTCGCTTGTGGATCTTCTGACAACCAAGACAGTACTTCACTCGGCTTGATCTCCAGTGTACCTTTTTTCCTCATTACACCTACACTTATTATGACAATGACTGGAAGTATCAATGGCCCTTGGACAAGATTGAGCACAGCAAAAATAACTACAACATATTCCTTTGCTGCCACGAAGAACGCTAGACAAAGCATCCAAGTGACACTGATTGTCACGATGCAAAGAACCATTATGGCATAATGTAGAAGCTGAATAGGTGACGTCCGTTTATGTTTGACATCTCTTGCACACACCACTAGGATGACAGAAAGGATTGTGAGGATGAGGACAGGAGTAAATGCAAGTCCAAAATAGAACTCTTTTCCATGTAGGAAGCAGCTGAAGGGAAAGTATAGAGACATAAACTCGTTGGTTTGAGATAACTTAACAGTTAGATTTGTATTGTTACTGAGGGTTATCAAGTTGAATGCTGTATTGTGCAGTTACTAGTGAGACAGAAAACCCAGACTTAGAGTCCAGCACAAATTTATTGAAATGACCAGAGCACGAGCAGAACCACCAGCTCTAGAACAGCCGTGGAGAAGTACAAAGCTACCTTAAATATCAAGTGTAGCTCTACCAGTGAAGTGTCTTTTTGACATAATTTCAACTACTGTTAAAACTGTAGCTGCCCTAGTTGTTTTCATTGCCTTATACAGCATCCCCTTACAACTGAGCTTTACCAAAATTGTGGTAAACATTATCAGCCTCCGATGATGGCAGTAACATATATTTCATATTGCTAAACATAGTTGTAGTTTGTAGAAGTCCATGGCCACTAAAAGGTATATTTTGTTGGTGTCTAAATAAGTGAGTTAGGCATGGCTGTTCTCCCAGCTGGTTCTATGTGAAGCTATCAATTGAGTGTCCTTTGCAATTTATGTCCTTTCTTACTCACCTACAGAACATTCTGTTAGAGTGCTTTTTCTAGACTTTTTAGCATTCCCAGCAATTCCTCCACTGCTGTTTCAGGGTGACCATGGCCAAAGGTGACAAACTGGCATAGTTCTATATTTCCCCCTGGTGCTCAGAGTATGTCCACAGCACGGCGTCATGGCAGGTCAACCAGCTAAGGAGCTATGGCTGCAGCCTTGCTTAAATGTTTGTAATGTAGCAAACAGCTTGTGTGTGTATTACCATTGGCAGCTCTATCCCCACAATCCATGCCTCAATAGACGTCAACATAATGTTTATCACCAGCGCTCACGTACTTACATGTAAATGCATATTAGCTACAAACAATAGCTATAGTCCCTACATAGGTATAAGTTCACGGCATGTAACATGAGGAGCAGACTACAACTATAGTTTGTCTTTCAAGTGTACAGTGGCTTCTTTGCAGTAATTCACAATAGGATTCTTCTGCAAAAAGCACTAGTTGTAGATATCCCTTCATCCAGCACTGGACAAAATTCTGACAATCTGCAGGGTACAATTGAGGTATGAAGGGGACGAATCTGCCTATATGTCGGCCTAGAACAATGGCTAGCAATGTGATGATCCTGCAAATAATCTTTCATCTCATATTAAGCCCCGTACTGTCAAAGCTCCCGCGTTTTGAAACAGAAAAAAATTTGCTTTTCCTCCACTCTTTTTTTCCACACCAAGCCATAGGATAGCTCACACTCTCTACATTGTATCGGTGAAGAGAAAAATTGAACCACGCAATGATATTTGCTACACGCTGTAAACATAGCAAGAGTACCTAAGTCCATTCAAAACAAAGCGTCTGATCACACATATGCTGGGATAGTCAGAGAATCGCGGTGATTACTTAGAACTTTATCAGAGAGATTGTCCTCTCACACTGTTTAAGGCCAGTCACCCACATCCACTGGCCAGGCCAATCCTTCATATGTACATGCATGCATACATGTACATTTCCAGCCACATGCATATGTTTAGGGAAAGCCTGGCACTGGCAAGGTTCTCCCTATCCAGTGAACCTGGAAAGAAACCGACATGTTGAAGAATAACACTAGTAGACTGTTTGTTACCCCTAAGAACGTGGCAAGCAGTGTTCTCCTAGCCCAGAGATGTTTGCTCTTCTCTACGATGTGCTGTCCCTACACTCACACTCTGTCACTGCTTGCTGGCCTTTGTCAATAAAATTGCCAGTCGTTGCCTTGAAGACGTGAGTGTTTCTGCACCCTTTTGCACCTGCACTCATTAGCTATGCTTTTTCTTGTGGAATAACAGTACATAGATGGACTGAGGGTGGAGAGGGTGCTCTTCTGGGAGATAGATATACACTCAGTAGCATCTGATCAACATTTTGCCCTGTATCTGTGTTAGCATGCATTATGGCTGTCTAGAGTTTTAACCCAGGGTCTGAGTCCATTTACCCTTTCAAAGTTGTTCTGCAGACTTCACTAATTTAAATTACACCAAGATGTTGCATGCACAGAAAACAGGTAGGCTTTGTGACACTGCCAGATATTGCGACAATGCTGAAGTTCCACCCCTGTGATCTGCATGCAGGTAAGGAAAGCTAATTTCCAGAACTTTTAGCTCACAAAATGTTAGAAATGTCATGTTAGTTTGATTTTATTGGCCATGTCATAACTTTGTATTAGGTTTACTCAAGCTGCTCAAATGGGACACATTCTGGAATTTTTTTGCAAAACATGAGTTTGTTGGCAAACTCATGTTCGTTATTTTCCTCAAAAGATATCAGACTCCATCTAAACTTGACCTTGTGATATGTTTGCATATTGTCTCCACGAGCAAAGTGAGAAAATTTGTGGATATTGGCCACTGCAATCTTAACTTTGATCACCTAGTGTAAAATTGGGGTCCTCTCCTTAAACCACCTGAGGTGCACTAGACGCATGAAGTCAGAAAGTTCAGATAAGTACTGGCACTTTTTACTAGAGGATGGACCTGCCAATGTCAAACTTTTGATGCATGTTGCCATAGTGCTCAGTAGCTCTTACTCCTGGCCAATATGTATTGCTGGTCAATGTCCACTCAAGCTAGAGCAAGTTACACATAATGCCCACATATTGCATTGGCATAGCCAGAAATGCTAATACAAGGAGCGGCAGTTTTAGCGCATGCACATTGCTGCCTCTCTGGTGGAGCTGCCCGGCTAGCCACTGAGCGAGTCTGGCTGTGATGGCACGGCTGTGTACGTGTAGTGTGGCTGGTTCTGTGATAGAAAACTATGCGACTCTGTAGCACCACTAGCAGATTTACGTACCTACTGAATGCTTAGTGCGATCTATGCTAGTAAGAGTGTAGAGCTACACTAGACTGCATGCAGCAGATAGTCTACTGTAGATCTACTGCACTGTATTATGTAGGCAGAACCGGTTGACTCAGGCCTTCACAAATAGAGAGCTCCATAGAAAATGTAAGTAAAACAGCAGTCAAATCTAGACTCAAAGCCCTTCGAATTCTGCTGTGCTTGTACCCGTGGAAACTCCTGTAGAGACAGGTCATTGGATGGATGAAGGAAGGGTCACAAAGACAGGTTTGTCCTTTCAAGCTTCCCTGACTTGCCCATTGTCCGTTTCATCGTGGAGAAGAAAGACAGATCACTGCTCAGTTGTAGTCTTCAGAGCTGATTATATAGTGCTGTAGAGTGAGTTTGAAGCTCATTACTTGTGTGGCAAAACTTCGTGAATGTGCCTTTCTAAAAAGTCAATGCTAAACCTTGCCCAGTCTACTTTTGAGGGTGTACATGCTTGTCAAAGTTGACTGTGCAACGCAGAATCTGTGTGTACGCACATGCCTTTCTATGACGGAGGATGCAGCATTCTAGCAGGCCCTAGATATCAGAAGCAAGCCGTTTGTCGGATCTACTGTTTTTTTCCTTTGTTTATCACGATGCTCGTACAAGGATTTTGTCCAATGCCAAAGTTTGCCTGATGTGGAAGAGTGCCTTTTTCCACTGGTCACCTGCATTCTTCATGTACTTTGCAACCTACAGCGACTCATGGGTATATGACCAAATGTAATTTCCTTTCATTCCTGGCAACATTAAATTAAAAGTTTGATTTGTGATTCTAGCAATTGTCCAGGTCATGTTATGAATGAGCTGCAATTTATCAGAAGAACTGAAACACCAAATGAGGGCAGCGGGCACGGAAACAAAATAAGTTGAGGATACAGAAGTGCCCTGAGAAAGCAGTAAAATAGTTAGTTGAAACTTTGGATATATGGTGTGAGCACTCCCTGCTAGGCAAAATGCCCATTGGCAGCAATTTGCAATTAAAAGCGTAGGTCAAGGTTCTGTTCCGTTAGAGCAGAAAGCACTACTCACTGTTTAGATGTTCTGTATGCATCCAGTGATCCATTGATAGCGACTGGTAAGAGCACAAGTAGAAAAGGTCCACCTGGACAAAAAGGGAAAACAGAATGCATTCTATCTGCATTCTGTGGTGATGTGATGACAACGACATTGATCTCTGTGTAGATATATATCTACTAGCTCAAAGTCAAAGCTGTCTGTTATTATAGTGATGAAAGTACAACTGTTTTCCAGTTAGCATAGACCATTGCTAGAGCCTGTGGTTAAATGTCTAACTACTCACTTATGGATAAGATAATAAGCAGCCATCGACGAACACCTAGCCTGCGTTTGTGCCCTCTGAACACTTGGTACAACGTTACTGCCAAAAATAGTTGACAGACGAAGAATTGCAAGACGAAATAATGCAGCAGCAGGCCCACCATTGCACAACTTGTGGAGGATCCATCTGCTGGAGAATGAAGTGCTGCCACTAGCATGATTTCTGAAACAACAGATGTGAAACAAAGGCCAAGAGGCTGCTCCAGTAGATCCGCCCACTTGTGACACCTGCAGGCAAATCCAGAAGATAGTGTAACTGCTAGGCCAAAAAATAGTAGGATATGAAAGCAAAGCATTTGGATTCACCCATTTGGCCAGAAAGACGGTGTGTAAAGTTGATAGAATGTGATTTTCAACTGTTTGTAGCCAGGTCAAAAATGGCTGACGTTTAGACCTACCATCTGGGTAATTGTTAAGTTAGGTGAAGTATGCATTTGCATGCTAGCGTATTATCATCTGCATTCACAGTTAATGGCGGTTTGATACATTATCTTTTCTTACCATATTCTACAGCTTATTAGATTACACAGAAGCCACACTTGGTAGAACATTGCTCACATTCTTTCTATACTCAACTTCTTAGGTAAACATATATCTCCAGGCTTGAAGTCTAGAGAAGACTGTCACTCCAGTGTTTCTATGCTATTTTATTCATGTAGATGTATGCGCAACCCTTGCCAACAAGGTACTTCATATTCTATACTTGGGGCAGCATTCTCCAACAAGGGCCAGCCCTTGCTATAGAGTATGGTTGATGCAATTTGAGAAGGCCACCTTAATCTCTAGGACACATGGACTGTAGCTATGGGAAACTGCTCTAGTGACGCTGCTCTGAATATGCTGATTATGCAACAGTCACTAACCACAACCAATCCTAAAATACAGCAACACATGAGGGCTGTATCTTTTAGTTGAATGCAATATAGCCCGGGCATGCCTGTGTAGCATCTTGTTCACACATGCTCCAGCCTTAGCTATAGATCTCAACCTTGATCTGAGCTACCCAGTCCTGCAGCTGGTCACCACATGTGTCTGCGCACACCAACTGGGACACAGCTAGCTTTTGTAATGTCGTCTATGCCCAGTTAGATTCACATTCATATATCAGAGGGCTATAATATCGAATGACCAGGAGAGAGGGAGGTGCTAAGTGATACTTTCTGGCAAATCTAGGATGGTAGGCTTCTGATAGTGCTGCAGCTGCCGTACACATTGCGCTAAGGTATAGACTCCACTATGCTGTCCAAAGAGTCTCACCATCCACTGTCATTAAAATTACGCCAACCTACATCTAGCCCAGAAAGCTTGGAATCGAATGAAATTCAGACCACACATCTAAAATGTTGCTGTGCATGTTGTGTTATTTCTACACAAAGTAGCCCAGCTAAAGTATGTGGGAAGCAGGGTTACCAGGTGCTGGAGACCATTCATGCTGTTCTAATAATTTGTAAATCACACCCACACAACTTTTTTTCTGATTGCTCATTCCTGTGGCAATGGTCATGTTACTTGTGTGAACTGTTTTGAGCTAGTAGAGAATTACACTGCTACTACTAAACATCTAATCATCTGACGTTCTTTACCCCTCTGAATTGTTTTGCTCCGTAAGTTGTTTTTCTTCTTCCCATTTCTTCTCTCAAGACTTTTCTCCTTCTGCTGTGGGTTTTCTGGGGTCTCTACCATTGGCAAGCCACAAGTGTTCCTGGGTTAAAATGTTGTTTAAGTGGCCATTCCTGACTTGCTAGTTGGGGGCTAATGTGTAGATCTCTCCATCTTAAGCTAAACGCCCTAGACAACCCAGCAGCCAAGCACTGGACATCTTGTCCTCTGTCGCAAAGAACATAAACAACCCTTTCCTTTTCCTGACTAGTTAGCTAGCACTGTAGTTCTTCAACTGAGTTGTAGGACCAGCAGGCACCCCACTGTAGTGTTTGAACATGAACCGCTTTAGATAGTGGAATCACCTGCAATGGATTACTCCTCTCTTCTCTACTACTACTGCTACTGGTCATGGTGGGGCTGCTTCAGCCACTGCTGTTTTAGTTTGGAGTGACTAGATCAGTAGGACTTAGCAATCTAATGAACTTGTAGCTCACAGTGCATGTTGCACAACAGCATAACATATTCCACGTACGCACCGTTTATGAATTAACAGAATTAGCAGCACAGCAACTCCACAGATGGAAACTCCACAGCTCACGTCCACAGTAACCAACACAGCAGTGCTAAACTCCGCCTTCAGCCACAGAGTTTTAAAGGGTAGGCAAAACAGAGAACAAATTACAACAATGTATTCCAGGTCACAGGAGAATAGCCAGTTGACTGCTCCAACAAAGATTCCTGATCTGAATCCAGCTAGTATTATTAACCTGATTAATTTCTTTTCTGTGTTCAGGAGATAGAGTGCTACAATACTTATGCAATTGTCCACCACACAAACGTTCATCAAACCAGCTGAATCCTCTACAGTTTGCAGGACATGTTCTACAGGCTGTAGATAACAGAAGTCCTACTGGTAGGTCAATATTGTTTTATTATCACAATTACATAAAGAAGTGATTCAGAACTGTTCAACTAACCACTTTGAAGCCCATCACTCACTTTGTCTGACTGGTCAGCTGTTGTAGTTCCCGTGGCCATGCAGCATTTTACAAAATTTGATATCCCAACACAAGCAACCCACATGGAAAGAATAAACATACACCAAATTAGGAAACGTTATTTCCTCTCTGAGAAAGAAATATCCAGCACTAGTTATTTCTCAAGCCAAGGTTATACTGTCTTTCTTATGATGCCAAAGCATTTTTACTGTTGACTGCCTACAAAACATGGAAAATTTATTTTTCCTAGCTGCCCTAGGGTTAGTATATGGGTAATTTCCCTTTTTCACCCTTATGTATAATAAGGGCTATCATGCCATACACTGGTAATCAGAAATAATCGTATTTTCAGCCAAATCTAAATATACACTATTGTACCACGTCAATTTCGCTATTGGGTACGTACTACTATTATATCAACTGTAGAATTAGTTTGACTTTGATATCTAGGGCTGGAGTTAAAAGTTAAAACATGAACAAAGACAGAGGGGTGACTAATCATTGCCTAACTATCTATTGCTGTCTGTGTATAACTTAGCATCCCTCAAAGAAGTTTTATGGCATTCTTTCCATACCCAAAATGAGTACAGTAGTGTTCGAAGACTCCCAACCAGCGTCATTCTCAGCCACACAACAATATGTTCCATTATGGATATTGGTTGCCCTGGGGATATGCAGTTCATTGCCAGCTACATTGAGCCTCGGTGGGTCCCACGGAGTTTTCCACTTGACTGTTGGTGTAGGGATGCCCTTAGCCACACATCGTAACGTGAATGGTTGTCCATGTCCAACTTCTAGATGTTCTGTCAGACTCTGAATTGTTGGAAGTTCTGTAACCAATTACAGGAGTGTAAATATTTGCAAATTATCTCTTCAACTCCCACTGATCAGCTATTTCACTTTCACCCCTGTTACAAACCTAGGATACGTCAGTTATTGAGAAAATTGATTTCATCAGTTCTCATTGAAATGTACTATTTGTGAAAAGCATTATCAGTCTACGTATCTCAGCGGGTATTTGTAAACAGTGTTCAAATCCAACAACTGTCACATAACAGAGGTAAACTATCCCCTAAGTTAATATCTGAACTGATAAAAAACAACAACATTCCCAGCACCTGTTGGGTAATATTCTATGTCCCACATATTAGGTTTTGGTAAACTCACCCATGACTATCAAAGCGCTACTTGCGACGCTTTCTCCAGCTTCATTTCTGGCCTCACATCTATATGTTCCATTATGGTGATTTAATGCTGCTTCCAGGTGAAGAATGCTACTTTGAAACTCGCCAAACGTTTGCCAGGGTAGTATCCAAGTGACAGTAGGGGTCGGAACGCCTCTGGCAATGCAACGGAGTGTAGCAGGATGACCATTTACTACTTTCACAACCCTTGTAACATTCACAATTTCTGGAGGATCTGCAAGGAATTTATGGCACAGGCTGACATAGACTTATTGCAAATCCCTAGCTAATACACCTCTATGACTAGAATTTAAGTCAGCCCTAAGTAAATTTAATTTGATCCCTTTACACTCCTAGATGGAGATCATCTGTTGGCTTGGGCTGGTATTAGAACAGTGGGTGCATGTTTGGATGAGCGCTCCAGTTAGAATTGCCATGAAAGGGTGGCTCTAGCTGATATTGCATGGAGTCATAATGTTTGGAGTTAAGCCATAGCCCAAAAACAATATCTAATTAGTGACTTTCATGTTTTCGGACATGAAGATGCATTCATTGATATTATTCCCTTGCCTTTTCCAAGATGCAGAATATAGACAAATGTAGACTTAGATCACCTACCCTGCCCGTTGTCTCAGGACTACGACTTTCAATCTAGAGTGGTTAGGTTGTACACCCGTTATATGTTCTCAAAGTGCCCATTACCTTCTAGAAAAGTTCTATTAGGCATTTCCAGTGACCAAAGAATATCTTGAAACAGGCTGAACTTTATTACATTGGTTGTCATTGATCATTCTACTCACTAACACCGATGCACAAATGATCCTCGATCCTTCTGCTGCTCCCGCAGCCTAAATCATCCAATCGTTCAACTCCATCTAAACTACAGCTAGTCTTTATCCAAAAAGCCTGTCACCGGACATAGCAAACCTTTTCCTGTTCGATCTTGTACCAGATCAGACCTGAGGCCTGTTCTGACTCAGATCAGACCAGCAATCAGGTCTGATCTGGACCGCCACCATATTTTGTTGGTGGTTGTAGCACAGACTATCTGCATACATGAGAACACACAGGCGCGCTTGCTTCCGGTTATACACTATTAATAATCCTGTATGTGATACAATCCATGAGCATAGCATCTGAATGTTGGTCAAAGGTGTTCTCACTTGAACCATGCAGAACTGATCGTCATGCCTTTTCTATCCTCAGTAGAATAGCAACACGAAGGCACATGAAGTCTACGGATTCATCAGGAAGGTCATCTGACACTTGTCATAACCAGTTACTCAGGCTATCTTCTTTCTTGAACCTTGTGAATAACATGGTGGATGTAACCACTACGGATACGTATTCAGCACTGTCAGTGTTGCCAAGTTATTCACCACAAAACTTCAAGTGTAGAATGTTCAGCCTCTGCCCACTGACTTGCTGCTACTGGAACAGACTAAATAAGAGAGTCAGGGGTGGCTGAATTTGCTTCCAGATCCAGTGAATTATTCACCAACTCACTTGGTGAAGATGCTGGTAGCTTTCCATTGCCTATGAATACATAGCAGTTAAATGCAGAAGACGTAGCATCGCATTAAACTAGTAACAGTGGTTGAGGCAAGACTCAGAGTAAGGACGAGCACTTTCAGGTATTAAAATGATCATTCACGAAAGTCAGTTGGCCTGATAGGGAAGGGCGTTATGTCAGGTAATACCCTCATTGGTTGGTCTGATCAGCAGATCAGACATCCAACTTGGTTGTCAATGTATACATCTTGCGCTGTCATCCAATTCTAAAACCCTTGGTACTTTCCCATAGCTCAGCTAATCATCACCAATATCAAATAAACGACAAATCCTTGCTGATGCTGTGGTTACTTTTTTCCTCTGCCTTCACAATCCTAGTGGCATTACAACCTCCTTATAACCTCATATCCTATTGTTTCCTAGCTAACAAAAATTCTGCTAATTGAAACGACTTACTTCCTTGCTACCCATGCAAAATCCTGCTGCCATGCTCCCTCCTAAATGGCCTCATTGAGGCCCCTTATGTGCCCTTACACCACTTATGTAATAGGCCGTTGGAGTTCCGGAATCTTCTCCACACCACTTCACTACCTTACCTCAATCCTCCTTCATAAATCTTCAACCTGGCTCTGAAGTTTGCTCACCAAGGATTCCCAAATCATGACATGTTGGTCCTTTACAATAATCTCCTCCAACCCTGAATGGTCTAGAACAGTAGACATTTTCAGGTTCTTCCTCTTAGATGCTGATTTCATTTCCGTAGTGACATGCCAACTAAGGGAAGTGACTCTTTTCCATTCATTGATTATCATTAAGGTTGCTCCCACCACCTACATGTAATATTGTGTGAAAACTGTTAGGTGTCATTCTAGTAATATTGGTCTCTCCGGTAGTGACTGACCTGTAGTTGGTATGAACACAATCTGATGTGTAGCTAAGTATGGCACTGTATGCATAATGACCCTGCATGCCCTCGTCTGACTATTTGTTCTACTTCAACCTCTACCTTATCATAATCAAGGTGGGGGACTGGCTAATGTCTCTTTGTAAATTAGGAGTATTTATACAACCTAGAAATGCTGCACAGAATTTTCAGTAATACTTACTCAAAATTAGAACATTCGTTTCAGCCCGAGCTTCCCCAAAGTCATTTGTTGCCACACATGTATAGATGCCATTGTGGTGATTTAGTGTTTCAGAGATGTTCAGAACTTTGTGAGAAACATCATACTTTGAAGACAGGTTCCCTGGAGCTATCCATGTAATGGCCGGTGTAGGAAGGCCATGGGTGTTGCATTGCAATACAGTTGGCTTACCAATAATGACTCTGCTGTCACCTGTAATGTTCTCGATGACTGGAGAAACTGCAGACATACAATTTCAATGGTAATTGGTTTTCTATTCGTCAGTGTCTACACACAACACTACATGACAAGGCCTTACCATTCGTATTATAGGATTCAATAATTGCTAATTGAAAGTTGAAAATGGAGACAGTGATAATAGAAGACAGAGATAGGATCTCACACTTCTTTTATCAGGCTTTAGGGATAAACAGCCATTCTATCTGTGTTGACCAGGTCCCCATTACTATTATATAATATGGAAGCTCTCTGATGGAACGCCCAAATTTTGAAATTCTAATTCAATCCCTTCATTATGTCTCCATTCCTTGAAAGCTACATTTATATATGTGCAGTATTTTCCTCTAGACTTTTCCAAATTCGTTTTTAACTGCACTCTAACTACTTTTTTCAACCAGAGACTAATGGACTTCTACAACACATTCCATTTGCATTATGGCTACTGCTGAAAGAAATCAAATTTAGCAATATGGTGGACTCCTTCCAACTACTTGTAGCCCAACTGTTAGCATCAATGAGTTTGCTGTAACATTAGACAGGTCTCTAAGATACTAATTAGTATGCAGAAAACTACACCAGCTGAGCATTGGGATTCTCTGAGAGAGGGTTTGACTACAGCCACCATAGCATTACGGTTCTGGTTGCTGTGTGTGAACTCACAGATCCTGTAGAGTAGATATGAATGGAACTGCAGCTTTCCTGGTTAGAATCAATGTATATATCCATACCAAAGTTGACTAATAAGGTTAGCCTTATTGTTAGTAATAGCCAGGGAATTTTAGCATAATTCGGCCATTGTGATGCAGAATTTAGATAATTGATCATTGATAATTCTGAGTAGCAAATGGAAGATTGGGATATATGGCTGGCACCTTGAACAAGGCAGATAGTGTTAGTAGAGAAATAACCCCATAAATATGTTGACACCACTCCTGGGCTCAAAGAATTTGGATAGTATATCCAAAACCACCACTGGTATTCATGACATGCTAGCTATGTGAAAGTAGCTGTTTAAATTTTTACCTATACCTACAAAGTTTCCTTGAGACATCTATCCACCCTCAAAACATACTATTTATTCTGATTGAGTATACTGTTTCCGAGTTCATTAGATCTGCACCTCCATTACATTGCATGTCATTCTACAGCTAATGTATAGGACCCATTTTACCTGCACAGAAAAATGAGCCGTCAGTATTGGTACAGTTGTTGTCTGTGTGACAGTTATGTACAGCAGAATCACATTCATCAATGTCTACAAAAGATGTACAAACAACAGCATCTGTAGAAGTGCTCATGAGTTTTGCCAGAAGAAGTCAAAAGGGTGAAACATTGGGCTCTCTCCACAATTCTTCCCTACTCTCCCACCTTTTCACTGTTCAATGAGTTTTTCCTTCATGATCTGAATTGCTCACAATGGAAGTTACCCTGTTGATTATCACCTACCACACATACGGCTTTAACCGCCAGACTTTTGATTTACAGCAAAAAGGGACATTTCCATGGAAACTTTGCAGACAGATGAGCTGCTGGCTACACAACTACCTAGAAGGCAATCATGGCGGTCATGGCACACACACTCAAATTCCAGCCACCAAGAACTACATTTGTATGCATCATAGATGTACATGTAGTGTAATGTAGGCTACCATAACATACAGATTAGAGGTCACCAAGCACGACACGCTCATGCAGGTTTCAGCTCCAACTGCACCAATCATCGCCACACTGACGGGCGGGAAGGAAACACAGAAATCTCCACTGTGCTAGATTCAGATTCAGAGCAATAATTTCTAGAGAAACTATAAGGGAGTACATTTTAATTTCCAACATGTTGGACTAAACTGTGGAGGAGCAGCTCACCCCAACTGGAGAAATTATTGATATCAAACCCCACTATCCTGTATCCACTGCTTCAGTTGTGAAGTTAAGTGCCTACACTGGTGCCCCATTGCGGAAATGAATCAGTTGCATTCCACAATGAATGTGCACTCTACTGTTGTGAAACAGAATGACCTGGAGTTACACAGGAAGCGACTCCTAGGACTTCTACCATCAAATTTGGACAGTATTGCCGATGTCTGCAATTTTGTTGGTCAGTTCTACACCACTACAGATTTGCACTGTTCTGTCATGCAATAGAATGAGCATGAATTACATGGGAAGCTACTACAAGGACTCCTTCCCTCTTATACAGACGCTCTATTCAATGTCTGTGATTTTGTAGGTCTGTGGTCTCAGGAGGAAGTTAAGTACAGCCATGGCAAAGTATCATTGGTAGGCATGCAGCTGTTGACAATTCCCCAGCCAGGCTCAACATTAACATTTTGATCAGGAAAAAACGACGCTAAGAGTACATGCTAGCAGCTCAATGGCCCGATTGGATTGTAGTGAAGTGGTGCATCTTAGTTAGGCTCTATCAAGCAGTTCTCACTGCAATTTAGTTAGACACATAGACACAGAGACAACCTAAAATGGCAGGATCCCTGTCCAGTCCTTAAAGGCTAGACAAGGGCTATGATTCAGTATAGCCAATTGAAGGACTTCATAGTTTTAACAGGTCCTAGCAGATACTCATTGAGCGTTCGTCAGGAATAGCCTCTCACCTTCACATGTGTTGTTTGCTCCATGAACTGCGTATCCAGTTATGCAGGCACAAGTGTAGCCACCACGATTGTTTATGCACTCAGCATGTAGCAGTTCCTCACAGGAGTGAAGTTTTAGAAGACATTCGTCTAGATCTTTCAGAGAGAAGGATGTATCATACAGAGCCTGGATTGCTTAGCTAGAACATGTCCATAGGTGAACACTTTGTTTTGGAAATTATTTCAACTTTGTTGCTTCTCAGCTGATAAATTCTGGTTCAACTGAAAGAATTCAGTATAGAGAAGGATGTACATCACCGCTGAATACAGTGAGTTGCCTTGATCGAAATACAGGGTTGGAGCTGCCATATGGCAGATAAGGTATAAAAGTATAAGTGTGTAAAGTTTGTGGTAGGGATCATCTGGGTGGTGGCTAGGTTTGCACAACTACAAGTCTGCAACCCACTCATAACATGAGGGAGCTAATGTTTGCCCTCATGGGTGTTTATGGTCTGTGTTCAATTTCATGCTGGCCGGTACATCATTCTAGGTTAGGACCTTTACAGAAGTTCTGATGGCTTTCAAAAGATAATGTTTGAGTAGATGTAGATGTTTAGCTGGTTTAGGGGAATGATGTTGATCGCATGTAGCTGACCACCATTCCAACAGCAGGCTGACCTCAACACCTGCTAATTGTTCCTTGTGTATAGGCATCTTTAGTGTGCCTGAAGCCAGGGGGTCTTGCCTGACATGACAGGCATAATCATGTAGGCAAGGGCCATAGGTCTACATGGGTTTGAACAATCCCAGCTGCACCATGTGCCACTCATTTGCCATGTAGATGTACATGTATTATCATGCAGGTTATCCATGGAGACTTTACCACTATGTAATATATTGCAGATAAACTTTTCCTGAAACTCTGTGTATTTATTTATTCTGAACTGCCAGGACCAGCAAAGTTTTCATGTCTGCCCACCAGAAATAGGACAGCTCCTTGCTTGCTCCGGCATAAAGCCATCGGATTACACAGCTGTAAAAATTACAATTAGTCAGGATGGTTACTGTAATATTGTGTATAGTGTTGGTGTCGTGTTTCATCTGATCGCGTGAGCGCTCTCACCTGGTGTACTATTTGTTTGTCACTCTTTGTATGTGGTTTTGTCAGCAGTCTTGTTAGAAGATTGTGTTAGCTGTCATTGAGGGTTTTGTCTGTGGAAGTGATTACAGAAGTCAGACACTACAGCTACAGAGCATCAAATGCGTGGCTACACAACCTGCAAACAAATGGTGACAGGTTTTTATATACTTACTACATTCATTGACAGCAACTTCACTGCACTTGAATGTTAGCTAGTAGTGCTAACTTTCTAGTTGGGCACAAGTTAGGTGAAATGGTGGAATGCCTACCTATACATGCTCTTCCATCACCAGTGAACCCTTCTACACAGTTGCACTGAAAGGAACCTATTTCATTAGAACACTTGGCATTGGAGTGGCATTTATGTTGACCAGTGACACATTCATTGATATCTGGATGAATCACATACAATTGCAAGGCAACTTAATTCTTCTTCAAAACTATAGAGGAAAGTTACAGTATTAGTAACAGGCACAGTTCCTCCTCCACATTCTCCTAACAGTCTACACACTGTAATAGTTGATACTTACTGTTGTACCCAGGGCCGTCAGAACCATTGCTGCTGCTGCAGCCATGGCTGCACCACTTTTTTTCCAAAAGAAAAAAAACACGTGACCGTAACCAAGAATTGAGAGACCAGTCAGCACTGCAGCGTTGGCAGTGCTGTAGGATGGTTTAGTAGAGTACTAGTTCCAATGGCTTAACCCTCAGCTGGGCAAAGTAAGTCGCCAATTCTTCCTGTCGGTGATTGACCGCATCAGCCCAAAGTGTTTGACTTTCCACATCAGGAATTTGGAAAGATGAAAGTAGTTAAATGCTCCTTTCAACCACATTGGTTTAAACGTTGGCTGTGGCTCCATTATGACAAGCAGTGGCATCTGGTGTTTCGCTTCGTGTGTGGGACAGCATACAGAGACAACAAGCTGCAGTCAGCCACTTGTTTTGAGAGAACTTACATTTCATCTGGTTGCAGTAACTGGAAAGACGCTGTTGTTAGATTTTCTCAGCATGAGGCAAAGATGCAGTCTGGAAAACTCAGACACTCCCGGCCACCACAAAAGATGCTGGCGATCTACTTGTGAGGCAGTCCGCTAAAGAACGATTGGTGCGGTGTCAGTGCTTCCTCCAGCAGTTGTCCAATCTTTGATATTTAGCCAGACAAGACCTCGCTCTTTGCGGTGATGGAGACAAATCTGATTTGAATTTTTCTCATTTGCTTCAACTTCGTGCAGAAGATGACCCACAGGCTTACAGAGTGGCAAAAGAGGAAAACCGATAAGTACACATCTGCTGACATGCAAAATGGAGTGCTCAAGGTTATGACACTGCAGGTGCTCCGCAGGGTTTCTGGGTTAATCCAGAGTGCGTCATTCTACACTATTATGGGGAACGAAACCACAGATGTCTCTAACTGTGAGCAAGTTGTTATCTGCTTTCGCTGGGTGGATGACAACTTTCAAGTCCACGAAGATTTTGTTAGGTTGTACAAAGTACCATCCACAAACGCAGACACAATTCATTCTGTTATAATGGATGTGCTACAGCGCCTTAACCTCTCTTTGTCGAGAGCAAGGGGCCAGTGCTATGATGGAGCTGCAGTAATGGCAGGGGTTCATTCTGGGGTCGCTGCCAGCATACTGCGGGATGAAAAAAGAGCTGTTTTCATCCACTGTTATGGCCATTCTCTTAACCTTGCCTGCAACGACACGGTAAAGCAGTGCAATTGGTCCGGGATGCACTGGACACTGTATATGAAATTACCAAATTGGTCAAGAAATTTCCAGGCAGAGATGCTATTTTCAAGAGCCTTAAGAGTGAGCTGACACCTGATACACCTGGCATTCGACTTCTTTGTCCTACTTGATGGACAGTAAGAGCAGACGCCCTTGCCAGTATCCTTGACATTTATGCAGTTTTGCAAGAACTATGGATGGAGTCACTGGAGAAGGTCACCAATATCAAGATGAAGGCCTGGATTCAGGCAATCACTGCACAAATGCAGAAGTTGACTACTTCTTCAGTGTGTTACTGGGCCAACTCATACTTTGACACACGGACAACCTCAGCCGAACCATTCAGAAGGCGGATATATCAGCTTCCGAGGGCTAACATGTTGCAAGCCTGTCATTGGCAGCTCTCAAGTCTCTACAAACAGATGGCAATTTTAACCTTTTCTGGGAGAAAGTATCCCAGTCAGCACAAGAGCTGCAAGTTAGTGATCCAAGCCTGCCTCACCGAAGAAAGGTTCCTCATTGCCTGGATGAAGGAACATTACCAGGAGATCATCCAACAACAGCTGCAGACCGCTTCAGGGCCATCTACTTTGAGGCGTTTGACCTAATTCCTGCATGCAGTTCTCGTTGCTTTGACCAACCAGGATATGCCACCTACATGAATGTGGAGCAGCTTGTGGGAAAGACTTCTCGGATGAACTCCAGTTTGTGATCGCATTCTATGGTTCAGATTTTGATCCCCACCTTCTGGCAACACACCTGGAGATCTTTGCTGAGAGCTACCAAAGAGCAATCAATCAAGATCCAGAGTCTGATGTCTGGCTGTCCAGCATTATCTACTTCTTCTGGAATCAAACAAAGGCTGCTCTAAGCCTCTGCCTGAGGCCAACTTGTTGCTGCAGCTCATGTTGATGATGCCAGCAACTAATGCATGTAGTGAGGGGTCCTTCAGCGTTCTTCGGCTGATAAAGACGTACTGAAGATCAACCATGAAGCAGCAACGTCTCAACCACCTCATGGTACTGAACATCCACAAAGAGAGCACCGACAGCCTGAGCTTGATTGATGTGGCAAACGAGTTCATCAGTGGCAGCGACCATCAAAAGAACATTTTCAGGGATGAGTTCTGTCAGTCTGATATCTGAAGCGCACCATTCAACTCTACATACAATGACCGGTATGTGCAAGTATGTGCAAATATGGCTCTATGTACATGTGTGTGTGTGTGTGTGTGTGTGTGTGTGTGTGTGTGTGTGCATGTTGTGTGTTTGGGGGGGGGGGGGGGGGGTG
>JAOWAW010035462.1:0-17502 GCA_028565695.1 Nicola tetela | reverse complement strand
TCAATGATATTTTTGTCAACTAAGAAACGGGGAAAAAGCAGTTGCAGAATAAGTTGCGGAATGGTGTGAGACCTTTACACAATGCAGCTTTGAATGCTCACACTGAGACCTGTAAATATTTAGTGGATAGCGGAGCATCAGTGGAAGCTTGTTCAAATGTAAGGAAGAAAAAGTGTTTTCTAGAAGTTTTAAGACACACACGTTTGTTAGTATGTTGGGAGTACTTTAGTGTTTCTTTTGTTGTGTACCTTTGAGAATTGAGAATGAGGTTAGTGGAGGGATATTAGCTTGTATTGTAATTTTGACTTGTCTTTACATGTTTCATGGGCCTACGGTTTAATAATCATAAGTCTTTGTTTCCATTAGAATATGTGTTATAGTGTTTGGAAATGCTATGTATGAGTGTAGGTGCCCCTGTTTGCTTTGTACTTAGTTCAGGTGTTGAATGTTACTGTGAAGTGTAACTTGTGCATTTGTCAGGTGATTGGCTTCTCTACTACCAGGCATAACATGTTAAATCCCAGGTCCACCTTGCTCAGGCATGTCTTCATCCACTTTGTCGGCGTCATCCATTTAATTAGCGTTGCTCAACTTTTGGTCCTCATGTTGACCCATTGTTGCTTCGATAGTGTCTTTTGTTATCCCTCTGCTGATGTCGCATTTGATCTACATGATAGCGCCATTCTCCTAGCTGTATAAAACAAATGTAACTTACTGGACCAGTGTTGGAAACAACTACCCCCAGCAACCATGCTGCACTGCTAATGCTTGAGAAATTTTTCACAAACACTCACCTCTCCAGGCGAAAACTGACGATGACTTGTGGGGCCCTTCTTTTGCATGACTTGCTGATTTTGCTCTCTCTTCACTCCTTTGGTATCGGGAAATATTCTATCCAACCTCATAGTGAGACGATGGCCTATCAGTAATTCGCTGGAGGCAAGGTGCATCTACACGCATACATAGCAGAAATGTTTTGTGTTTCATAGGGAATGCTTAGTGCAGTTTCTGGTGTTTGCCTCAGTGTTAAAGTTACAAGTCAGTAACCTTTAGGGAAATGTACAGGGCAGATGAAGATACAGTCCTTGAAATTGCCTCAGTGTTAAAGACACAGGTGAAAGTTTTGAAAGGTGTGTTTGTGCATGATGCAAGAGCAATATTTGTGTTTGCAAGTTACTTTTGTCAGTGCTTAGATAATTATGTTGTTGCCTGATCATGCTAAATTTGTTTTTGACTTGTGCGAGCTTTGTTGCTCTCTTATCTTATAAGCACCTCCTCTCTCTCTCAGTCCCTTTCTTTTTTACATACGAAGTTGTATGCATGCACTGCGTGAGATCAGTATCAACCCATCGGGCCATATCAGCTCTTCGAGTCATTTTTCCTTGCTTTTGCTTGCTCTTGCTCAAATAAAGGAAAAAAGAACTATAAAGTAGTGTTAGTGTGAATATATGTCATTATCTCAATGATCGTTTTGTCAACTAAGAAACAGGGAAAGAGCAGTTGTAGAATAATTGGAATGGTCACACTGAGACTTGTAAATATTTAGTGGATAGCGGAGCATCAGTGGAAGGTCAGGCAAATGTAAGCAAAAAATAGTGTTTTCTAGAAGTTTTAAGACACACACGTTTGTTACTGTATTGGGAGTACTTAAGTGTTTTTTTTGTTGGTGCACCTGTGAGGAATGAGAATTAGGTTAGTGGAAGGATATTAGCTTGTATCGCAATTTTGACTTGTCTTTATGTGTTTGATGAGCTTACGGTTTAATAATCATAAGTTGTTTTCTTCCGTTTGAATTTGTGTAATAGTATTTGAATCGCTACGTGTTTCATAGGGAATGTTATAGCGCAGTTTCTAGTATTTGCCTCGGTGTTAAAGTTACGAGTCAGGAACCTTGAGGGAAAAGTACAGAGCAGATAAAAATAAGTTCCTTGAAATTACCTCAGTGTTAAAGACACAAGTGAAAAGTTTTGAAGTGTGTGTTTGTGCATGATGCAAGAGGAATATTTGTGTTTGCAAGATACTTTTCGTCTGTGCTTCAATATGTCTTTATCTCATTGATATTTTTGTCAACTAAGAGACAAGGAAAGAGTAGTGAATCAGAATTTTCTCAAACAAAAATTTTCTCAATTGTTTTTGTTTCTTGTCAGGATGGTGTGAGACCTTTACACATTGCAGCTTTCAATGGTCACACTGAGACTTGTAAATATTTAGTGGATAGCGGGGCATCAGTGGAAGCTTGGACAAATCTAAGCAATTTTAGGTTTTACACAGTGAATCAGAATTTTGTCAAACAAAAATTTCTTTAGTTGTTTTTGTTTCTTGTCAGAAAGGTGTGAGACCTTTACACGTGGCGGCTTTCAATGGTCACACTGAGACCATAGGTGCAGCACACAGTCCAGCCGGTCCGGCTTTGGGCGGACCGCAATTTTGCTTTAAAAAAAACAAAATAATAAAAAAAAATAAAAAAACAAGCAACATCTTCCTTACACCTGTAGATTGAACCGTTATCAACTTGAGAAAATAGGGTGTGTTGAGGCGCTATAGTTATCCAACACATTCCTTTATAGTTCGCACTAAAAACACCGTTTTTCGTTACACCAATCATTACGGCCAATCGCAGTGCACATAGCGCCTCCATGTATGCAATCATGCACGCCACGCCGCAAGCATGTGGCTGTGCACATGTTGTCTTTCATCTTTCTCTGGTTGGATTTCAGTCCACATGTAGGATTTTGTGAGGGAAATTATATACTTAGTTTGCATGGAGCCAAACTAGGCAAAGGAAGTCACTTTCCCAAAGCAGGACTTTGGGAATAAGAATGTAATGTGGCATTCTTTCCAGTCCTTTTGGTTCAATAAGTTTATGTGGCTGCATTACAACGAGTCTTTAGATGCCGTGTTCTGTCATTTGTGCGCTAGCGCTGAAAAACAGGGGAAGCTGAAAGCAGCTTCGAAAGATGCAGCGTTTATTTCCAAGGGTTTTTGTAACTGGAAGGATGCCACCGAAGGTTTCTGCAGACATGAAAACTCGAAGTGCCATAGAGATGCCATTCAGGTGATAGTGGTACTGCTGAAAACTGTGGGGGATGTCGGTGAAGCTCTGTCCGCAGCGCATGCTAAGGAAAAGGAGGAAAATCGCTGGATGTTGCTGAAGATTTTGCGGAACATAACGTTTTTTTGGCGACAAGGTCTATCATTGCCCAGCCACGATAACATGGAGAGCAATTTCATGCTACTCCTTGAACGCCGGAAGGATGATGATGATGATAGTTTGAAAGTTTGGATGGAGTGGAAATCTGATAAATATTGCTCTCCTGAGATACAGAATGAAATGCTGCAGCTGATGGCACATGATATACTTAGACGCATATCCAAGGATCTTCACTCTGCTAAGATCTTCACCATTATGGCAGATGGGTGCACTGATATCTCTAACAAGGAGCAGTTGGCAATCTGCTTCCGATATGTTGATGCTAAGCTGGAAGTGCATGAAGAGTTTGTTGGCCTGTACAGCCTTGATATTTCCTCAAACTCAATTGTGACTGCTTTGCGAGACTGCATGCTACGCCTCAACCTTAAAATCAGTTGGTGTCATCGACAGTGTTATGATGGCGCAGCAAATATGAGTGGGAAGAGAAATGGAGTGGCAGTGCAACTATCAGCAGAAGAACCAAGGGCCTTGTACATCCATTGCTATGGGCATTCTCTGAACCTGGCGATGTGCGATACCATCAAAGCCACTAAGCTCACCAGGGATGCTCTTGATGTTGCAAGCGAAATTGGCAAGCTGATTAAGCATTCCCTGAAAAGGATTGCCAAATTCAACAAGCGAAAGGAATGGATATCTCCCGACACACCAGGTTTCCATGTTCTATGCCCAACACGTTGGACAGTTAAAGCTAAGAGCCTTCAGAGCATTGAGGACAACTATGCAGTCATCCAGGAGCTATGGGAGGATGTTCTTGGTGGACATGTGGATACTGATGTTTGGGCCCATGAAATTGGTGTCAAAACGCAGATGGAGTCTTTCCACTTCTTTTTTGGCATCAGCCTGTCCCACTTAGTTCTTGGTCACTGACAACCTGTCTGCTGCCCTGCAAAGGTCAACAATCTCTGCATCTGAAGGCTGAAGGGCTGCTTCGCTCACAGTTACTACACTGGAAAAGCTTTGGACTGACAAAGCATTCCTACTTTTCTGGGAAGCAACGTTGAAGAAGAGTGCAGACTTTGATGTGTGTGAACCAGAATTGCCCAGGAAGAGGAAAAGACCAAGCTGTTTTGAGTCTGGCTCCGCACCTGCACACCATCCAGCATCAGTTGAAGATCTCTATCATCAAACGTATTTCGAAATCCTTGACAATGCAGTCGCCACTATCAAGGCTCGGTTTGCTCAGCCAGGCTTCAGTGTTTACCAACAGCTAGAAGACCTTCTGCAGAGTGCTTGTGGTGATGATATAATGGACACTCTTGCTGCAGTCACTGTCTTTTATTGGGATGATCTTGATCCTGATAAACTGAAGATTCAACTCTCCCAGCTACAGCATCATCTGTCTCCAGAGCAGTACTCACTGAAGGAGATTGTTGCATTTCTGCAGAACTTCTCAGCAGCGGAGCAAGCTGTGTTTTCTGAAGTGCTGAAGGTGGTGTGTTTGATTCTAGTCAGCCCTCCAATGAATGCCATTGGTGAGCAGTCTTTTTCTGCTATGTGTCGTCTGAAGACATATCTCCGGTCCACAATGGGTCAGACCTGCCTCAATGCTGTCATGATCCTCCATATTCACAAAGAGAGGACTGGTCAGATTTCTGTCCTGGACACCGGCAATGAATTCATCAATGACACCAGTAGTGATCATCGACACACCTTGTTTGGATCTTTCCAAGCAGCAGATCTGCACATAGAGCTGCAGCTAAACACTCATAGTCTGGGCAGCCAACTTTGCAGCCAAAGTATCATCCATATTTGTTATTGTGTATCATTCATGCTTGTCATTGTGTAAATACATGTAAATTTCATATAATTCATTCTTTTTCATGGACTAATATCAAAGCTTTATTTGTCTAATCATTTAGTGAGTTGCTGCTTCTTGTGCAACTTTGCAGTGTGTTGTTCTTAACCCTTACATTGCGGAACAGATTTTGGCCGGGCACGTCTCAAAATAATGATTGTAGTTTTCTGTAAATAAAAAATATGGGGGTCGAGTCACCTTAAATCTTAAATTTCCCCGAGGGAGCACCCCCCCTCGACCCTCTTTCTAATATACTTCCCTAATGGCTGGATCACTTTCCACCGCACTGCTACGCCTCTGCGAGACTTGTAAATATTTAGTGGATAACGAGCATCAGTGGAAGCTCAGGCGAATATAAGCAAAAAAATAGTGTTTTATAGAAGTTGTAAGACAGACACGTTTGTTGGTATATTAGGAGTACTTAAGTGTTTTTTTTTATTGCTGTACCTGTGAGGACTGAGTATTAGGTTAGTGGAGGGATATTAGCTTGTATCGTAATTTTGACTCATCTTTACGAGTTTGATGAGTCTCTCGTTTAATAATCATAAGTCGTTGTTTCCATTTGAATATGTGAAATAGTGTTTGAAAATGCTATTTAAGGGTGTAGATGCCCCCTTTTGCTTTGTATTTGGTTCAGGTGTTGGATGTGAAGTGTAGGTTGTGCATTTGTCAGGTGATTGGCTTCTCTACTTCCAGGCATGACGTGTTCAACCCCAGGTCCACTTTGCACAGGCATGTCTTCATCCACTTAGTTGGCGTTATCCATTTAAATAGCGTCACTCAACTTGTGATCCTCATGTTGACCCATTGTTGCTTCAATAGCGTCTCTTGTTATCCCTCTGCCGATGTCGCATTTGTTCTACATGATAGCACTGTTCTCCTAGCTGTGTAAAACAAACGTAACTTACTGGACCAGAGTTGGACACAACCACCCTCAACCCCCCTGGCAACCAAGCTGCACTGCTAATGCTTGAGAAATTTTTCACGAACACCCACCTCTCCAGGTGAAAACTGGTGATGACTTGCGTGGCCCTTCTTTGGCATGGCTAGCCGATTTTGCTGAGTCTCTCTTCACTCCTTTGGTATCGGGAAATATTCTATCCAACCTCATAGTGAGACAATGGCCTATCAGTAATTCACGGGGGGCATGGTGCATCTACACCCATACATAGCAGAAATGTTTTGTGTTTCATAGGGAATGTTATAGTGCAGTTTCTGGTGTTTGCCTCAGTGTTAAAGTTACAAGTCAGTAACCTTTAAGGAAATGTACAGGGCAGATGAAAACCAGTTCCTTGAAATTGCCTCAGTGTTAAAGACACAGGTGAAAAGTTTTGAAGGGTGTGTTTGTGCATGATGCAAGAGCAATTTTTGTGTGTGCAAGTTACTTTTGGTTGGGATGACAGACTTCTGTCATCCACTCAAAGTGAATGGGTGTAATGGCGTTGAGAACTGGATGAACTTAGCTGGTCGAGCATCCCGGGTGCTACAGCCTGAAGCATAGTGGAGTTGCTGATGTACAGCTACACCGTGATGCAAGCAAGCTAGCCTTTGCGGCTGTCAGATAGTGGAGATTCCAGCAAAATCACGGTGAAGTGGACGCCACCCTAGCAATGGCAAAGGCTCAGGTAAGCCCACTCAAGCCCCTGTCCATCCCGTACTTGGAGTTGCAAGCTTCCCTTCTAGGCGCTCGTCTGTCTCGGTCTCTATGTGATTATCGTCACATCCAGCCGAGCGAGGTTGTCTACTGGACAGACTACAGATCCATTCTTTGTTGGGTGAAAGTGGATGGTCGACATTACAAACCCTTTGTTGTACACCAATCTGTGAGTTGGCTGAACTGTCGGACATGAAGCAGCAGATGTGGGTTCACTCTTCACTCGTGATTGATATGTTGATCAACATTGATCTTCGCAACACTGTATCTACCTACCCATCGTGCCTTTCGTACACCTTGACTCATTTATGTAAAAGGTCTGTTAAACGCTGTACTTTGACTGAGCCTTGAATGTAAACTACATCCATTGCGCTACTGCAAAAATGGCTCAGGGAGCTGTGGCAGTGAGTGGTGGTAGCCTAAATCATTTTGTGTGCCAAAGCATTGGAGAGAATGGAGAGTGTGGACTGACATTCTCTACCAGGTACTTTTTGGCAAAACACCAGAAGTTGTCCGGGCCCCAAAGTCAGTCAAGGATGGAGGCAAAAGCAGTAGATGCGGACAGAGTTGGTGATCTTATAATTCACTCTCTCCCTCTCTCTTCTCTCTGCAAAGACATTCTTTCTATTTGTGATAGTCACTGACTCGACCACAATACAAAAATTTGATAATAATGCATGGCCATGGTCTGGCATATGTTTGTGTACTGCCTGCTTTGGGGGAGGGTAGGGGTTCAGGCAGAATACAGGCATACCCGTATTTTCACAAATGCAGAATTTTATGAACAATCGCTTAGAAAAAAATAAATAAACTTGCCTGGAAAGGCTGTTTGTAATAGACCTGTACAAGCCGGTGTGATCCCTTTTAGATTATATGTTGAATGGCTGCGTGTGGATTTTGGGCTGACAGAGTTTAACTTGCTGGTCATTTCCGGGCCATGGCACTAAAGCATAACATGGTTGTTGCTGCTACAAATCCACACCTCCTGTTCGTGGTGCTCAGGCCAAAAAATGTATTTTTATTTAACTAAAGGACAACTGAGAACATATGTCCCCGACAAAGGAGCTGACAACGTGACCGAACGTTAGCTGCCACAGGCTTTCAACATAGTTTCTTTTTTCCACTTCCATGTGCAACAAAGGGCAAGTGCAGCATTGCCATGGTTACACACAGTCAGATTGCATTTTAAGGGAGTCAATACAACAAATGAGCAAGACAAGAGGAAATTACTAAAGGGCAACAAGTAGGATAAGACAGCAACATCCTTTCCCCTGGTAACAGGATGTTACCACAAATCAATGAACACTAATAACAGTCACTGTCATTCATTGACATCAAGCTTGGTAATCTTCACAATGGGACACCAATAAATCCCGCTCTTTGTCTTGACCTGAACAACATGTGTAGTCCCATCCTTCCCAAGGTGGACACTGCTGATGATGCCTTTCAGCCAACAGCCTCTTGGGAGCTTGTCGTCAATGACAATGACGACATCGCTGACCTTCAAGTTTTGTCGAGAATTGTGCCAACACTTTCTCCTCATTAGTTGTGGCAGATATTCTCGTAACCATCGTCGCCAGTACATGTCTGTAAGTGCCTGGGCTGTCCTCCAACTCTTTTTTAAGCAGAGGTCCCTCTCGTCTGTTCCAGGGCAAACCACGGTGTTTGGCCCACCAAGTAAGAAATGGTGGGGAGTCAAGCTTTCAGCATCCGAGGGATCAACAGAGATATGGGGGAGTAGATGGCTGTTGACAAGGTTTTCAGCTTCGGCAAAAAGTGTGGACAGTACTTCCTCATGAGGGCTACATTCTCTCAAGGTGGCTTGGAGAGCAACTTTTACCGAGCGCGCAAGTCGCTCCCATGCACCGCCCATGTGAGGGGTTGTAGGTGGGTTGAAGTTCCATTCAATCTCCCTGGTAATGAATTCAGCAGCCAATTTGGGATGGTCTAAGTTTTTGAGCGCTTCCTTCAATTCTCAATTTGCCCCATGGAAATTTGTACCGTTGTCTGAGTAGATTGCTGATGGGTAGCCACACCTTGCTATAAATCACCGTATGGCAAGGATACAAGAGTTGGTCTCGAGACTGGATGCAATTTCCAGGTGTACTGCCCTAATTGAGAAGCAGGTGAAGGTTACTCCATACCTCTTCTCCTTTCTTCGGTCGATCATCACCTCCATAAGGCCAAAGTAGTCTATACTGGTGTGTGAGAACGGACTACCGTGAGCTGCCAAGTGAGCTTAAGGTAGCTAACCCACTTCTGGTGCCTCAGGGTGGGCACGAGCATTTTTGCAGTACTGGCAGGTTGTTCACGTCTTCTTCACAGCTGACCTCATTCAAAGGATCTGGAATTGTTGGCATAAGTCATCCAGCGTTCGCTTTCTGCCGTAGTGACCGTTCCAACAATGGTACTGTATCAGCAGTAGCTGTGTGTATTTGTGACTTGGGTCAAGGATGACCGGTCTCTTGGCAGCTGCAGTCATGATAACAGCATTCTCAATGCGTCTACAAACTTTGAGGAGACCATCCTTGATCACAGTTGAGAAGGACAAGAGAGTTGACTGCAGTTGGCATCCAGCGCCACTGTGCAATGTCTGTCAGTTCTGAAATTTCTCCAACCTGGTGCACAACAAGCGGCTTAAACTGGCAAGCGTCTGCACGCAGCCAGTGCAGCACTGTTCTGGAATCTGTCCAGAGGACAAGCCAGTTGATCTTAATGTCATGTTCTTCACGAATAGTGGATGACAACCAGCTGCCCAGTACAGCGGATTGTAATTCAAGGCAAGGTAATGTTATCGGTCGTAAGTGTTCAAGACCTAGCAGCAGCTAGGGAGGTCACAACAGAGCCATCTTCAAAGGTGATACGCAGGTAACTCACTGCTGTGAACGCCTCCTTCGCTCACATTGCAAAATGTGTGCAGCTGGTATTCATCTACCCTCTTGTCTTGCTTCAGGTGCAAGTAGCAACAAGGTACTTGAAAGTGTTGTATGTCATCGACTTTTGCCAACCAAGTTTCCCATCGTTCTCTTAGAGAGGAGGGTAGGGAATCATCCCAACCAATGCCGCTGCACCACACTTGCTACGGAAGGATTCAGCCTCCAACAGTGAAACAAGCCAAGAGCCCAATTGGGTCAAATACAGACATGACAAGCTTCAGAACTTGCCTCTGTCAATTCACCCTGGAGCCTCTCAAGGTACTCCTTTAAACGAGGGCTTAGGACAAACACGAAGTTGTTGGTGTGCCTGTTGCATCGCAGCCTGTGTTTCTTTTCGACGCCTTGGTTTTGAACATTGATGTCCACAGTGGCGGCAGGTGTGCTTGCAATGTTTGTCAGCACTGAAGTCGAGTTGCTCACCCAGTTCCTAATCTCGAAACCTCCACGAGCATGGACATGTGCAACATCTTTTATGTACTGAGTTGCTTCAGCTTCGGTGTCTGTGCTGTCATAATAATCATCCATGTAATGGCGCTTTCAGATGGTGACTTCAGCCTCGGAGTATTTACCGCTCAGTTCCTAGGCGTTGCGTCGTATGGCGTAGTGTGCAGAAGCAGGGAAGGACATCGTTCCAAAGGTCAATACCTCCATTTGGTAAACGGTGGTTGGCTGCAAATGATCCTTACCACGCCACAGAAATCGCTGAGCAGGCTGATCTTCTTTCCATATCTGGACCATGTAGAACATGGACCGGATGTCTCCTCCAAATCCAATGTTTCGTTGTCTTAACTTTAATAATACTCCAACAAGTGGGTTGAGTAGATCAGGTCTGGGGATCAGCTGGTTGTTTAAGCTGGATCCGTTAGCTTGTGCTGCAGTGTCGAGCACCAGTCACAGTTTACCTGGTTTGTTTGGGTTTTGCACAGCGAAATGAGGCAGATACCAGGACAAAGGTAAATGGCAGCTGATCTCGTCTGTTGTTAGCGGTCTTGCAAAACCTTGATCAATGTAGTCATTCACTTTCTGGACGTACTGGCCTGCAAATTCGGGTAGACGGTCCATCTTTTCTCAAGGGCATACAGTCAATTGAGGGCTGCCAACTTGCTCTGGGAAAGGAATGGATTGTCATGCTTCCTTAGTAGCCCCGTCTCCCATCGGTCAGTGTTGACACGGCATGTAGTGCATTCCATGATTTCCATAGCACACAATACTCGCTGGTTGCAAGGCATGTCTTTCTTAACAGAGACGCCAAAGGTATTAGTGGAAAAACTGGCCTTCACCAGCTGGTGCAGCTCATCATCTGGCTTGTCAGGGCTCCAAATGTGACATGCAAATTCTGACTCTACCTACCCAATGTGACCTGCGCAGCCATGAACCACCCAACCAAGTTTCGTTCTTGTAAGCATTGGTACATTTGCAGGTCCTTCTATAATCTCACTTGCAATGGACAGATGGGCATTGTCTTGGCCAATGAGAAGCTTGGGTTTCGCTTGATCCAGGGATGTCACTCTGGGGTCATTCAGGTGGCCCCAAGTTGACGCGAGCTTCTTCCTTGAGGTTGATTGGGCAGGCAAGTTCAGGTTGTTGACAGTGCGCATGTTGATCTTGAATTCGTCAGTGTCATTGCCACAGATGCCAACGGTCATTCGTTGAGATAACAAGTACTGATGCTCAGTGGAGTTGGTCCAATGCATAATTAGGCGGTTGGTTTCACCAACAGCTCCAATCCGCCCTGCAATGTCTAAGTTGAGTAGTGTTGTGGTAGATCCCTCGTTGAACAAGGCAAAGGTGTCAACATGGCCACTCAGGCCGTTTACTCACACAGGGATGATGCATAGCAAGGCGAAGCAAGCTGCCTCACTGCTATGATGGCCACTGAACGATTCTTCTGGTTCTTCAGAAGGGGGTTTCTTCTTGTGCAGCAGCTTGTGATGATAGCTGTCGCAATCATCTTCACTACAGGGTTTACGTGAATTGCATTCTTGAGACATGTGGTTCGGCTTCAGGCAGCAGAAGCACAGCTTTTCCGCCTTTACCCAGTTCCATCAATCCTTGGGTGACACTGCAAGCAGGTGACGACACTCCTGCACAGGATGACCAGGCCTCCTGCAGAACCCACACTTTCTTGCAGTAGATCTGTGTTGGCCAGAGTATTTTACTTCTGTAGCTGAGTTTAACAGCTTCATCATCACCACCATCTTCTTGACGGTGGAGGCAAAGTCAATCAAGGTATCCAGATCATTCTCTCAGACTGTCTTGATTTGTCTTGCCTGGGAGAGAAGAGTTTGGATGATGAGTTCCGGCCGGCCACAGCACATTTCTAGAGTTTTTATCACCTCTTCAACATTGTCAGGTACAGAGAGGGAGGGCAGTACCGCTTCCTTGGCTTTGCACCTGAGACATTTCTGAAGGTGGGCCAGGATTTCTGCCCTCGTGAACTGGCACTCCGCCGTTGAGCTGATGCACTGATCGTGAAACGCCGACCACTCCTCTGGTGAGCCACTGAACAAGGAGAGATCCCTTGAGGTTGACCACCATGCAATGTACTTGTCAATGTGGCTCAACTCTGTCGTGGAAGATGATGGCTTTTCTGCTGTATTCCGGTGTCACATGGCCTCTGTAATGGCTTCTGCGAGTTCCTTTAGGTGGTGACAGTCAGTAAGACACCATTTGTACTCCTTCACTTGAGCTAACAGTTCAGCTGTAGCACTCCACTGTTGAGCTTCCATGGTGAATTTCTCTTTTGTTTCGACTTCCCATGTCGCATCACTCTGCTGTTGAGCTTCGTTTTCAGAGGGGATCTCCTTAATTCTGCTATGCAATTCTTCCTTCTCTTGTTCTAGGGTCTGCAACTTACAAGCAAATCTTCCATTGCTGAACAAAGGCTTCGTACTTTGCCCTCTACTGCAGCCTGGTCGTTAAGGGCTTGGTCCAGCCTTTGCTGGTATGCTAACTGGACACTTTTTGGCCCTTTTAACTCAGTCTCCAGTTGCCGTTTCAACTCAGCATTGAAATCAGGGCATCTGGATGGCTCGTCTTCGGGGTGGGCCTCCACCTTCGTTGAGTCAATGAGGTCTTCGAAGTCCTCACACCTTGTGGCGTTCGAGGAACCCTCCAAAATGTCCGCTTATTCAAATTCCAATTCTTTTAGGATAATGCTCTGTTCTCAAGCAAGCTTTTCCTGGCTAACTTGATCCTCGAGTCTGGCCAATTTTCGTTCAGCTTCCAGCTCCGCTTCTTTGAGTCATCTACCGGTGCTGCAGCTGCTTCTTTTGGATGCGGTGTCCCGGGGAATTTCCTTAGTTTCAGTAGTCCTTGTCTGAACTTCATGTTCATAGTCCTTCAACCACCCTGGGAGTTTGGGCTGGTGCTTTCCTTCGACTGTCATCTTCTCAGTGCAGGATTGTAATGGCAAAGCTCGGACCATCAAACGGACTGACAATCCAGCTCGAAGGACCAATGTTTGTGGCGCTCAGGCCAAAAGATGCATCTTTTACTTAACTAAAGGATGACTGAGAACACATGTCCCTGACAAAGGAGCTGACGACAGACCAAACGTTAGCTGTCACAGGCTTGCGACATTGTTTCTTCTTTCCACTTCCCCGTGCAATAAAGGGCAAGCGCAGCAAGTAACAAAATAGCAGCATTGCCATTGTTACACACAGTCAGATTACATTTTAATGAAGTCGATACCACAAAACGAGCAAGGCAAGAGAAAATTAGTAAAGGACAACAAACAGGAGAAGACACCAACACCTCCACCATTCACTATATATCCTGTCTTTACCCCTGTACCATACAAGAACTGCATGTAGCCTACTGTATAGACTACATGTAGATCATTCATGATGATACTGTCTGTTACAAGTGGTGTGCGCATGGAGCCATCGCAGGCCATATGGTTTACATATAGCAGGTGCCTAATGCCATGCAAAGTCCACTTTGAAGAACTCATTGAAGCCCTACATTGCATACAAGACTAGGACTGGGTTGCTACAAGTTGCAACAAGCTAAGCTGCTTTGGTTGGGGACAAACAAAGTTGTACTTGTGTTTACAGCGGCAGAGTTCCTTGAGCTCATGCTCATCATGCAGTCTACCATGTAGATCTTGAAGATGCGACTGAAACAAACCTACGTGCACAAAGCATAGTGTCAGCATGCTGGGAATGTTGCAACTTGGCGGAACCAAATCCACCTGCATGCATTCAACTTCATGAGTCATGTGGCCGTTTCTGTCAAAAGTTCAGAGCTCATGGCAACAGCTGCAATCGAATCAGCGGTGGGCCCGGGACTCCCTATCAATATCAGAGAAAAACGCTCTCAAAAGTTCAGTGCTCCGATCGATAGGCGAACGACTCGCGGAGAGTCAGCCCGGGCAGAGGTTAGGCTTACTTTGATTTTGCTATGGTATCTGGTTATCCAGTTAGGCAAAGGAGCAAGCTTGGCTAGGGTCTAGGGCGGTACACAACGAATCAGGGGGAGTCGGTCACTCAGAGGCTTAGCTGGCGTCTAGAATTTGTTCCCTTTCCCTTTTTTTACACAGCTTCGGAAAGGTTTTTCTCTGGCGATGTATTTAGAAAGGTAGACCTCAGTTCATGGCATGCATTACAAACAGCTGCAACTGCGCTGCATGGCTCAGTTGAAGTATGTATACCTTCCTACCATACATTTTGATCAGGAAAAACGATGCAATTAGAGCGTGTGGTGGCTAGTAACGGTTGCAGCGTGACGGACACGCACACACGCATGCACGCACACACACACACACACACAAATTAATAATCTGTGGAGCCCTCCTCAGCCCCATGGGTCTGATGATGGCAATAAAAGTAGACCTTCTGTATCTACCTAAATGCCATGGAATGTAACATACCCTTAAATCCACATGCAAAATATTCAATTTTCAATTTTCTCCAGGCAATAGACACCTTTTTCTGCTTGGCCTAAATTCTTGTTTTTCATATGCCATATGAAGCTCTCAGTTTATGTAGTATACCAGTATATCCAATTAAGACACTGTTACAGTTCGCTTCTAATTATAGTAATAGCCTGACCTTACATTTCAATGAATAGTTGTGAAAAGTAAATAAGACCTTCATGGCTTGTTAGGAAGAAGCATTGTAAGTGCAATTTTTCAGTTGTTAATCTGCTCCCCTGTGGTTGAGCAAAATAAGTTTGCAATCTCCCTCCTAATACAATCTGTTCTTGACTAGAAATGCCGCATTTATGTTCATGGCAAAGAGTCAGACTTGTGTGTTTTTTTATGCTAACAGGATGGACTGACACCTGTTGATGTTGCTAGAAAATATGGTCATGTGCAGTTAGCAAGAAGTCTACCGGTAAGAGACACTTTAACCATACATGTATACTTCATCAATATGGGCAACGAGGCTCCTCACATGGCGAAATCACCACACTTACTGTGGCTATGTCATGATAATACCTTTCATTGATTTCCTCAGGTTTCATTCCCTAAACCATCACTCACACATGCATGACGGAGGATTTAGAATAAAAAGTGGATATGTGTTGGCTAGTGCTGAAACGAAGGTCAGTATTGGCGAACAAATGCTCCACTACGAACAATTTGTGAAATGAACGTACTTTTGAATATTCGTATACTGCAGGCAACTAAGCGCATGTACCCCTGATAGTACTAGTCGGTCAGCGTCATGTCAGGCTCCTCAATGCGAGTCAACCAAGGTGCTCACATAGATTGCTGTTTGTAGAGCTGCATTACAGAGGTTGCAGTTAATTTGCTGAAACACTGATCCCTGTTCAAGCACTATGATGAGTGGATGTGCTGCCATTGGTTAGACTCTGAGACACGCTGCCAAACTGGGAAGGTCACCTGTTTTTATCTCAGTGGTAGTCATTGCATTCTTTACCAGAATTCCATGCTTGCCATTATTGCAGTTGCCATGCTAATCTTTAACCCAAAACTTCTTAGTTAATGAAGGTTTGATTGGGAAAAAAGTTTCCATTCTATTTCCGAACAAACCCTCATTGAATGAATATATCTAAACTTTAAACATTTCTTTCAGCCCTAGTAATAGCAGCATTATGTCTGGCTGTGGCAGTTTGGTGTTCATAGGAGGGGATGGGGAGATTAATAAAAAATAAATAAATAATATATACATACATATCTATATGTATATGTATATGTTTATGTGTAAATATGAATCTATGTGAAGATATGTATATACATGTATATATTTGCATAATATGTGAATTTTTGTAAATATGTGTATATATGTTTATTTATATCTATATAAATATATAAACATAAATATATATGTATGTGTGTATAAAGAATTTTGCACGATTGAGGGAACTGACTTCCCCAGTTGAGTAGCGATCCAGATTACTGTAAGAGCTGAAAATCTAATGAGGAATTAAATTTCACCAGTTAACAAGAACCTTCCATTGTTAACTTAAAAAAAACATTATTTTCACGCATTGATCTATACAACATACTACATTTGACTGACACCTTGAAGTTAATTTATTTCGACGTCCCTTTTTGATGGGCACTTATTCAAAGGGGTTCTTAATTGAGAATGGGCATTTTAATTTATCACAGAGACATAGCTGCGGAAAACTCAAATCTGAAAGTTTATTTTATTTGCATTTGTCTTACGTACATAATGGAACCATTCAGAATGCTCACCAATCAATGAAACAGTATTGATAATTATTATGCATTTCAATGTAGACCTCAATGTACCACCCTGGGCGCTAGTTTAAGAATGGGCACTGATTTGTTTCGGGTACAGTTTTGATGGGTGTGTATGTGGAGGGGTGTTTAATTGGTTGTCTATTTGATCTAAAACAGTAGCTTGCCAAGAGATCCATTGTGAGCTGCAGGGTGCATGTTTATGTATTTTTAATATTGAACAAAATAAAATGCGCCTGACTCTTGCAAGATTGAAATGTAGCTGCTGTTGTTAGTTTCTGGACCTCGCAACTGTGCTCAATGCTATGCCAAACCAAATGTAGAAAGACAGAGTAAGTTCCTCACAACACTGCAGAAACCATTGTCCCTTGAAATGGCTGCAAAAGTTGCATGTGCATGACAAACAACTTGCTCTGCTCACAAGTAGACCTCTCTACCTGTTTTTACAATTAATTGTCCTGAAGGAAAAACTTTGCATCTTCCAGGCCATACTATTCAAAGTAAATCTAACCTGTCCCTGGCCCATTGACTCAGACTTCAAGTGCAGAGTGTCACAAGATATATTCATGCTAGTACTTGCAAGCACCTGACTGTAAAACCGATAGGTTCTGGTGACGGGATATGCATGAATAAGGTTAGACCTATTTTTGGTGGGCATTCAACATGTACACCTATGAAATTGCTGGAGCAGGTTCCATTGGTGTTCTTCATGGGCAGAACGATTAAACAATTGAAAGAAAATTAACCATGATGAGTATTGGAAGTGTTTTTCACACCAGAACAGGCTGATTTCAAATTTGGACGAATAAAATGAATTGCATGAGCTGAGTTACAATAAAATTGACATCAGGTAAACTCTGAGCTTGTTAAATGTTCTGCTTGTTGACCTGCCTTTTTCAGAAAACTATTAAAAATGACACATAATATTAGCTCTTACTGAATAGCCTGAACTGCATAAAACAGTGTTTAGGTATTTTTTGTTGCTGCAAACTGTATTTGTCACGTTCGGCACAAACCTACAGACAAAGAAACAAGCAGAAAGAAAGAAAGAGAGAGAGAGAGAGAGAGAGAAAAGGAGCGAGAGAGAGAGAGAGAGAGAGAGAAAGGGGAGAGACAAAGAGAGAGATAGAGATGGACGGAGAGAGGAAGGGATAGAGAGAGAGAGAGAGAGAGAGAGAGAGAGAGAGATGACAGACTGGGATTTGGGTAACCACAAAGTTGCTATTAGTG